>JAWPHD010008213.1:0-117999 GCA_037043455.1 Cyrtodaria siliqua
ATTGTTCAATCAACATGAAACAATACAAAAGGTGGGATTACTCAAAATAATGGTGTATGTATTATTTCTGAATTTGCAGCACGGTCTTTCTAGATTCTTTGGAACTCGTGTTAGTTGAACTTGTATATGCCTCAGTTTAGCCTTACATTTTCTAAATATATTGCTATTTATTTTATTTCTCTGCATGTTAGCATATTGAAATGCATTTAATGAAAATACTAAATGGTGAAAAGAGTCTGCATTTTTGTATTTTCTCATTATATATGCATGCATTCATTCTGTCCTTGTTTAAATATCAGTCTTTACAATTTTTAAAAATTAAAATTACATTAAATTAAATACAATTTTTACAAAGTTCTGATTTTTTTCCCGGTATGGGAAGCATGATATTGTGTCCTTTAATGGGGCATAACACCGCCAAAAGTCATTCAACTGGAACACAACAATGACATGCACAACTACATATGGCACTAATCATCCCTGCCATTGTATCAAGAGAACAGAAATGTGACAAAGTTTGTGTATTAAAACTTTAAAGAACTCATTAACCAGTACACAACAATGGCAATGCAACTAGGCTTGGTATAGTTCTATGACATAAAACGTCGCAGAACAGCTACAGATAAGCAACGTATTTGCATAAATTCCCAGTTAAAACTCACTAAATTAGGCTAAATACACAATTAAATTACTTTATCGGTGCGTACCAATTATTTTCAACAAATTAATTACACAAAATAACCGTTTTTGTCAGCATATCATATTTTATCCATTACCGTGAAGACGGCCAATATCAAATGGAATGCATCGCCGTTTCCAGTCAATCTTCAAATAAGCGAGCCATTGAGATTGGCTAAATGTGACTGGTTATCAAGTTTATTTTTTTTCACTCGAAAGTAAATCCTTCAGGAACAAAATTGTTGTATTCAGTGACAGACTAGTCTATTTTTAATTATTCGGCATCACCGAAGCACTCAACTTTCTCTGTATGTCAACATGGCTAAAAGAGGCCCATGTGTTTGAACTCAGTGCAAGAATATTCATTATCGCTAAATATTAATAACTAACTCAGAACACAATAATAACTAACGTTGCGACGTTGAGTCGTGACGTCAATAAAGTGTTGCCGACGTCAACATCATCCGCCAATAACGTTCAATAAAGCGAATATTTGTTTGCAAAAACGTAATTTAAAATGTAATAAATAGATTATTTAACTGCTGGGATCGACTATGGGTAATCCTTTACTTCATGGTAGACGTGCTTTGTTTTTTTTACTCACACACATGCGCCCGTTCGTGAAAATATACACGCCTACCTCTTGTGAAAGATATCCCTATAATCGATCCCAGCAGTTAAATAATCTCTATATAATTCATATAGGGCCCTGGTTTTGTATCACTGCTTAACATAGAAGTTCAGAGAGATATTGCACAGGGTATAGTTCTCCCTGTACACTGGACAGACTATTTTACATCCCTCCGAAGGATGACCTATATTCACAGTACCATGCCCAAGTAAGATACTGCGTGAGTTTGTTTGAAAAATCCGGGATGTGACCCCACTGGAAATCATACACGTGATTTCTGGGACTCGAGTCAAGTATGCTTAACACTTGGCGACCGCAGTTAGGAAGCATAGGTGCCAGAGAGGCTATCAAGAAAAGCTCTGTAAATTAGTTTGACCAAAAACACAAGCTATCCGAAAAACTACTTGAAAAGTTCTGAAAAGCCTCCTCCAAAAAGTCGAAAATTTTGTCAACAAACTATATTATATATACAAGGTATAACAGCGGCCATTTTAGCCGGGGCGGAATTACGTAATAATCCCATAATGCATAGACTGTTTATCCTAACTGACAAAATCGCCTGACGCGCATGCGTACTAACAAAAAACAACAACATCAGTTGGCCTAGATCACAAGTTTATACATCACATTTGTAAAATAATTCTTCATACACACACCAACAACATCAAACATTCCCCTAAACCATCCAAGTATAACCAGATTTTCAAAACTGTACACACACATTCTGCATTTTCAAGTTTATCACGACTGACAGTCACTGAGTCAGTCGATCGCGACTGACCACGGCACAGGCAGTCGAGAGCGCTTGAGACAAAAATACATTTAACCAATACATCATCTGAAAACTCACAACATATACACGTACCTACCTTTCGTCGCGAACTTTTGGACAACGTTACTCACGAGCTCTAATGCAATTCGTTTAATATCCTCAATCGAAATGCTGACGATATTCAACTGTGCTGCAATAAAAATGGCGTCCTCAAAATGTCTCTAAAATTGTCTGCGCATGCGCGGTAAATATGACGTAGGCGTTAACACCAGATTTATATGTACATATTAGTATTCATCCAAGAGATAGCAACTTATGTAATACCAAATTCTGATTGATTTTGATTTCAGGAAGTAGTCGCTACAAACTTGTTTTTTGAAAATCTATTTTTAGCCGTGGCGGCCATCATGAATTTCCGGCAGACCTGAAATTTTGCTAGGATCAATTACACATCAAGAGCAACATTCCTGTAAAGTTTCATGACAATCCGTCAAGTAGTTTCAGAGGAGTAGTCGCTACAAGTTTTTACTATATAACTCTATGTAAACAAAGATGGCCGCTGGCAGCCATGTTTAACGTTGAATCAAAACGATGTTTGACAAGGATCAACATCATGTCATGCTGATCATTTTAGAAAAAGTCCCATATCAATATAACTTATAGTTTTCAAGAAGTATTCGCTGCAAAGTTGTATTTTAAAACTCTATTTTTAGCTTTGGCGGCCATCTTGGATTTCACATCAACATGAATTTTTGCTAGGATCAACTAGACTTTCTACTGTTTCACCCAATGGCAGTCTACAATATTTGCCACTCAAACATAAATTAAATCTCTGAAGAGTAAGTAAGGATTGTTTCCTTTACTGTGTATAAGGAATTGTAATGAGTATGCAAGACGCAGTTCTAACATAATGAGAAAGCGAAATCCGGACTTGTGTCCAATTCTTTGGGACTAGCCACACTTCCTTCTTGGGACTAGCCACTTCTGACAGGGTGACTAGTCCTGGACTAGTGCCTACAGAAACTATTTGTACAGACGTGCTTGTATGAACATGTGCAGGAGATATTTAGCATGGGGAGAAGTATATCTGCAGAATGGAAGTAGTTGCAAGGGTGTACATGTTGAAGTGTGTCACACGTGAGACAGGAATGATCTTGCTTCCATAAGTGTGTGCCATTCAATGTGAGCATGTGAACATGTGCAGGGGTTACCAGGGTATGGGAAATTAATTTATTTCGGTCTAAATGTGAACAGGAGCCAACATCATTGTGCAGGATTTGCAATAGACACGTACACATGGTTTTTGACCGATGGAAATTCAATTTGGAACAATGAGTCCAAAAAAACAGGTAGGTGTGTTCCTTATTGCAAGCTCTTAAGAAGTAAGGTCGGTAGGTATGCAGTTTCCTTTTCTTTTTGCAGCAGCAAGATATTGTGAGGTTGTACATGTATTTATCTCTCACATCCCACACAAGTTGATGGTACAGCTAAAAGTTTGTCTATGATTCAGTTTACTGCGACATATTGTAATAACAACGGCGGAAAAAGGCCCCTAAAAAACACAGACAGTCGAGCCGATGTAGACACAGGTTTTGTTTTTTGGCCTGAGAACGCACCTATTTTTCCACTGTGCTTGTATATCGCTCGTGTATGTTTCATTCCACGCAGCAAGCAAATGCACATTTACGAAAGAACAAGGGCTCCCTTCACAACAGTGTTTCACACTATACATATGGCTGCCTTGATTGCCTCACGACCAATCTAATTTGCTGCAAACGGTGTAACTGCGTAATGTAATGCCTGTTATTGCCGATCATTGTGTTCTTAATGTAATGAGTGTGTTCTAACTGAATGAAGAGTTGTGCTGATGGAGACTATTATGATGTGAGTGTTTCAACTGTTACATTTCTGGCTACTGGATTGTCATTGGTTAGCGGTTAATTAGTCATTTTTCCAGCGGACAGTACACCCTAAATAAAATCTGACCACCGTCACAGTATGCGCCGTGATGTTCTTTTATTAACACAGGCTGCAATTGCAGGCCATCTGCGATTTACCTTCAGTATCAATTTACACTTTTGCAGTCTATGTCATGCATTATTTGGCAATCACTATTAAACATTTGAAGCGGAAGACAATTTCATTCTTGTTCCTTGAAGATGCTTATGCCTGGATTATATATTCACCACTGTGATATGGCATCTCCTATTACCGACTTCGCGGTGACAGAACATAAAGTTCAAGTAGTATTTCATATACTGGAAATTGAAGTTGTATTTGTTTATTATACTGAAAATGAGGATTATATTTCTAATATTTTTTTTTACATCCTTGCTCCTTTCCCCAGCAAACTTCACACACACAGTCAGACATCGCTGTCTTTTGAAACCACATTTTGCAATATATATACAAAATCTACGCTTGTGGGGAAGCAACGCGCCATTGCAGGTGACAACATGCGGTATGATCGCGGGGATTTGTGACTTCCATTGAGAAACGGCCGTGGCGATGGCAGACTGCATGTGGATTTGGATGGGAAATTATCGCAAAAATGGACAAATATAACCAAGGGTATGGTGTAGTAGGAAAGGAAAGCAGTTGCTAAACCACATCATGACCGTCAACTGTTATTTCTGTAAGGACATGAGACAGTTCTTCGCTGTATTGTAGCGCTGATGGAGTAATATGACAGGACATAGAAGTTAAAGTCAGCTTCTTCTTTTGAGACGGACCAACAGAACGCTGACAAACTAATCCCATGTATCGTAATAACCTTAAATTTGGGAATGTGGCACATAAGTGACAGACAACACCATTGGTACTATCAAGTGGAGTCATTTACAGCAACAGGTACTTATACAAAACTGCAACCAACACAATCAAAGATAACGTTGCAGCCTCCGTGTTTACATTTGACACATACATTTTGTTGTTGGCTTGTGTCCCTTACATGTGTCGAATCACAGCTATGCCGGTTTCCGTAAAAGGCAATGTAGCGGGAACCTGTCAGACTGAAATGAAAGCAGGATATGGAATGAACGTTGGCGTACATTGAACTCTGTGAATGTTTCGGTTTCACATATACAGAAACGTGTTTGTTTGAGATAGCTGCTTGAGCTTGCATTCTTTGCAGTGCCTGGCTGCGGTAGCATGCAAAATGTAACACATGCAGACTTTCAGCACAGGATACACACAAACGTTGACACCTGCCGCTGACATACACATGTAAGTTCTATATCATGTGTGCAACAACCCAGCTGAACTGAAACACACAACCCCTGGAATGTCCTATGCAAATTCATTTCAGCACACGACCTTAAGCGAACGTTATATTTTACTATGATGTAGTCATGATGAGTATGTGCTGTACATCTCATGAACAAAACTAAGGAAATGCCTAGTATGTAGCCAACGTTGTTTCTACCAAATATCAAGTAATATTTTTACCCATATCGTCACCTTCAGAGTGTGCCGCACCTGTACATTTGGGTATGATGAAGGTGATGTCGCCATGATGAGTATGTCAAGCATGGGGATAGATATAGTAAGGCCCTGTACATGATGGTAAGGCCATGTCAACATTGTGGTAATCAGAATGTACTGCGAGTTTGATAAAGGGCTAACAAACGTGAGTGACAGATCTTCCACAACAAACATGAGTGACAGATCAAACCCTACTTACTCGACGCATGCGCACTCGCATACAACTAACAAAACAAACAATTATCTTCACAGACGCCCCAACCTTTCTTCGCATTACTTAATTTACAACCATCACAATAACAGAATATCACATCTACTTACCTTTCACCTAAACTCAAACAGCCATGAATACTTCCTCAAACACGCCAAAAACAATGCCGGCTTCCTAAATTGACAAAAGCGCCTAACGTGCATGCGTTCTCGCACAAAAAACAACAACATCAGTTGACCTAGATCACAAGTTTATACATCACATTGGTACAATAATCCTTCATACACACCCCAACCACATCAAACATTCCCCTAAACCGTACAAGTATAACTAGATTTTCGAAAATGTACACACACATCCTGCATTTTCAAGTTATTTGCGAATAACAGTCAGCCGACCACTGACCACAGCACAGGAGTCGAGAGCTCTCGATAGCGCTTGAGACAAAAATACATTTAACCAATACATCATCTCCAAACTCACAACATATACCCGTACCTACCTTTCGTCGCGAACTTTTGGACAAACGTTACTCTCCAGCTCTAATGCATTTCGTTTAATATCCGCAATCGAAATGCCAACGATATTCAACTGTGCTGCAATAAAAAATGGCGTCCTCAAAATGTCTCTAAAATTGTCTGCGCATGCGGGGTAAACGTGACGTAGACATTAACACCAGATGTATACGTACATATTAGTATTTATCCAAGAGATAGCAACTTATGTAATACCAAATTCAACGTCCCGTTCATGAATCTTTATCCACTACTGTCTTTCCGTACTAGAAAAAATGTCTAGTGTATTTGTTCATTTGAACTATTGACCCCTATCCCAGAGTTCCATGGTGACCCTGGAGCAAATTATACTGATATTCCCAAAATCATTACATTTTATTCTGAAAGAAAAACAGATATTTGACTGAATTAACCTCACTCCCACCACCCCCACCTCCACCCTAACCTCCACACTCACCCAGCCACACAACATATACACTGTAACCCCTTCATCAAAATGTTCATTTGAAACATAATTAAACAAGAGGCCCAAGAGGGCCTGTGGACGCTCTACTGGCTAATATGGCTCTTATAACATCAATGAAGCGAGTGACTATCGTCTTAAAGAGGCAGAATATAGCATTTTTAACTAAATCAAGAGCCATAACTCCGCCGTTACTGGTCCGATCTGGCTGGTTTCGAACTTGGCCAGTAGAGATAATAATATTTTTTTGAAAAAAAACAAAACTTTACCGAGCTGTTATTGACATTAACAATCTGGTAAAGTTTGGTAAAGATCGAATGAAAAAAAATATGGCGTCTATTTCGAACTTGACCAAAATATAATTAAGACAACATTTCGACAAAGTTTCATCAAGATCGGGTCAGAAATATGGCATCTAGAGTGTACAAAAGGTTTTTCAAGTATTTGACCTAGTGACCTAGTTTTTAACCCTGTGTGACCCATTTTCAACTTTAGCAAGCTATAATTGAGACAAATATTCTGACAAAATTGCATCAAGATCGGGTCAAAAATATGGCCTCTAGAGTGTACACACGGTTTTTCCAAAGTTTGACCTAGTGACCTAGTTTTTAATACCATGTGACCCATTTTTGAACTTGACCAAGATATAATTAAGACAAACATTTTGACAAAGTTTCATCAAGATTGGTTCAGAAATACGGCTTCTAGAGTGTACACAAGGTTTTTTCAAGTATTTGACCTAGTGACCTAGTTTTCAACCCCCATGTGACCCATATTCTGACAAAATTGCATCAAGATCGGGTCAAAAATATGGCTTCTAGAGTGTACACACGGTTTTTCCAAAGTTTGACCTAGTGACCTAGTTTTTAATACCATGTGACCCATTTTTGAACTTGACCAAGATATAATTAAGACAAACATTTTGACAAAGTTTCATCAATATTGGTTCAGAAATACGGCTTCTAGAGTGTACACAAGGTTTTTTCAAGTATTTGACATAGTGACCTAGTTTTTAACCCCATGTGACCCATTTTCAAACTTGACCAAGATATAATTAAGACAAACATTCTAACAAAGTTGCATCAAGCTCGGGTCAAAAATATGGCCTCTAGAGTGTACACAAGGTTTTTCCAATATTTGACCTAGTGAGCTAGTTTTTAATTCAAGTGACCCATTTCCGAACTTGATCAAGATATAATTAAGATAAACAATTTGACAAAGTTTCATCAAGATTGGGTAACAAATATGACCTCTAGAGTGTATACAAGTTTTTTCAAGTATTTGACCTAGTGACCCATTTTTGAACTTGACCGAGATTTCATTGAGACAAACATTCTGACAAAGTTTCATGATGATTGCATTAGAAATGTGGCCTCTAGAGTGTACACAAGAAAAGTTAACGGACGACGGACGACGGAAGACGGACAACACGCCATCCCATAAGCTCTGCTGGCCCCTGGCCAGTAGAGCTAAAAACAAAAGACCCACTGTTAACCCCACCCACCACCCACCACCCACACCCTCCAACACCAACCACGGGGAAGATGTCCGAGTTTTAAATAATAAATCATTTGACATGCTGTGTATCTCTTTCATAGACGACTATTATACCATTTAATTATACCACCGCCACACACACACCCACAACAAATACACCCCACCCACCAAACCCACCCTGGGCCCCCGGGGATAGATGTCCGAGTTTGAAATAATAAATCATTGAAAAAAAAAATCGTTTTATATGTTGTTTATATTTCATAGACGATTACATACACCAAGTTATGAGCAAGAATATAGAGAAATGACAGTGTAATTGAGTTTTTAATGTATTTGACCTTTCGACCCCACTGAGGGACCCTGGGTGCGGAGCCATCATCATAATGTTTCATCTGGGACATAATTACAAAAAAAATAATCCCTATCACCGCCCGCCCCACCCACCCTCGGCCCCCGGGCAGACGTCCGAGTTTGCGAAATAATAAAATCGTTCGATATGTTGTTTATCTTTCATAGACGATTACATACACCAAGTTATGTGCAAAAATATGGAAAAATGACAGTGTAATTTAATTTTTAGTGTATACGACGGACGGACAAACGGAGGCGATTTTAATATACCCTTCTTTTTTTCCTCAAAAAACGTGGGTATAATAATACTTAGAAATATTTAATCTGCTATATATTACATGGAAATTCCAAACTATGATACAACGGTAGAACAAAGTAATTTCAAGCTGATATACGACTTTATGCCAGACACTTGATTTAGAGTGCTAATTTTTGGTAATTCGGGATCCGTTAAGACGAATACATTAATCCACATGTTGCTAAAACCTTTAGTGTATTATGACAAGATTTATTTATTTGCTAAAACTTTGTATCAGGTTTTTTCAGAACGTCTCGAAAAAATAGCAAAAACCCCGCCCCCCAAAAAACTAGAATATATATTAGAACATTTCTTGACCCCTCCATAACTCTTGCATAAATGGAGGGATTTTACAATAACTTGGGACATTTACTAATCTCATTAGATGTGACAATGTCTAGAACCTATCAC
Source organism: Cyrtodaria siliqua (assembly GCA_037043455.1). NCBI lineage: Eukaryota > Metazoa > Mollusca > Bivalvia > Adapedonta > Hiatellidae > Cyrtodaria > Cyrtodaria siliqua. Next base: position 9,311 of record JAWPHD010008213.1, read on the forward strand.
ACATGTCAGTATCTTTAAGGTCAAGGTCACTTTGAAGTTCATTCACTTTTTATAGGCCTATAGTAAGGCCCATTTCGAATCCGCTTCGTAACTCTTGCATGCATGGAGGGATTCAAAATAACTTGGCACATTTACTCATTTCATTTAACTGATGTAAAGAACACCCATGTCTGAAAATTCAAAGTCAATGCCATATATAGGGAAAGGTACTGTCTCTCAGACTGCTTCTTGTTATATGATGTTTAACAAGCCGGTCATATAGTCAAAACCTATTGACCGGTAATTTAATAGGAACTCATGGACAAATACTCTAGTACTGTGGTATCTTATTCAGCTATTTGATATGTTTATACACAAGTTGTTATTTTGGCATTACTAAACTTGTCAACACTAACGGATGTATTCAAGAGCTTCTAAAGTTCACGTTTCGTGAAACCGCTCAATTATTCAAAGCCATGATACATTGTATGATAGCTGAAACAAGACTACCTTGTTACTCTTGATTGAAGAAATGTTGTGAATTGTGAATTAATAAAGAATAGCGTAGATAGAAAGATATTGTAGGTCAGTAACACAAATAAACAATTCCACATTGCTTTTTGAATGAGTTTTAATTTTAAATTGTCGATAGAAAGACAATAGAAAAGACATTATTTTATGCCTATAAAAATACAAGCTTATAAGTATAATATAATGTTTGCTAATGTACCTAACTATTATTGACTTTGTCTAGCCTTAATTAACTGAAACACTTAAATAAAATAATTAAAAATATTATATATGTCATTCCTCGAGACATTTAATGGTTGTGGTTTTTGCGAGTGTCAGTTGGTCATCTGTCACCAAGAAACATTTGTTGTAATTGTTTGTAACGAACAGTTAATTGTATTTGCATACTGTATATGTTTTTTATAGTTCAAACCAATACGATACAATTTCCTATAACTGCTACTTCCATTAAATAGCGTTTAAGTAATAAATTAGTCTACTAAAAGTTTTACCATGATAACATCCTTTGTAACTTACTGTGGTTTTAAGGATAGTTGGGAAATGTGGCTTAAGAAAAGTATTTCATATGATAACACTAAATGAAATAACGTACACACCGCACAATTCATCAGCGATTGTTAGACAAGCCCTGTTGTCGTAATCATAAGACACATTTTGTGTAATAGATAGTACCTTAAATTAACATGACATTTTGGAAATTGTTTTAAGAAAATAACTGGGTAGGACAATCCTTAAAACACGTGGGTTTGCTGTGCTAACCCACGACTCATAAAAATGGCCGCAACACCAATGTGTTTTAGGTGTTTCATGGCGCAATTTTCTATCTTTGGACAATCCTTAAAACACGTGGGTTTGCTGTGCTAACCCACGACTCATAAAAATGGCCGCAACACCAATGTGTTTTAGGTGTTTCATGGCGCAATTTTCTATCTTTGGTTATTATTTACATGCTAACGTTTTGCAAAAATAATCAGCTACCTACCTATGTCAACAATGCTGGTCATTGTTTAAGGATGGATCAGAGTCATTGATATAGTGTTTCTCTATAACAGTTACTGTAGTGTTTGTTTACCATATGAAATTAAAACAATTGTCTTGAATTGGATTGGATATTATCGTCGCATCAGATCAAATCGCGACTTTCCAGCTTCCACTATTGTCAAAACAAATATACATATTATCGACACATTTGATAATTAAACGTACAGTTGTTCTTATAATAAGTTCATTTTGAATGTATACGCAACCGAGTGTGTATTACTAAAACGATGCTAACGATAAGAAAATGTCGGTGAAATATTTCTTTACAAGAACTTAGGAAACCGCGACGCCCTGCTACTGTTCACTGTGATCTGAAATTAAACTAGTTTGTCCGAGAGAGTATACAGCTCCGTGTGAATTTTATGTGAAGCATTTGGATAGCGCAATAGAGAGAGAGAGAGAGAGAGAGAGAGAGAGAGAGAGAGAGAGACAACTATCGAACCGAACACTTCTATGATCATATCATATATTCTTTAGACCATATCAAATAATATACGCGCCTAAATGTTTTATGCCTCAAAACTGAGGTGCGTAACCCGATCGGAAAAATCCGAAGAAAATCAGTAAATTCGTTGGGGATTCGAACTGGGTACTTATTTGCAAACAAAGCTGTCGCCACTAACACGTATACACATATTATATTTATATATTGATCTATATCACCCCTAGGAAGTCTAACTGCTAATAAACTACACTGAACAATCATCGTGCATGGTATTAACCACAATTACTATAACACCAAATCTCGTAAATTGAAGGATTATAATTCTAAATCTCGCGAGAAAATTTATAATACGCTGTACAAAATTAACATCGGCCTGCTCTAAAATTATCTTCGGCAATTGTGGATTATAGTTTTGAGTCATGACTTCCTGTTACAATACGCATGATGTTACATGAAGTAACTGTCTCAAAGTTATAATCCACACATTGATTTGTGACTTTTAGGCCTATGGGCCGACTAATTTTAGTAAAACCTCAACAGAATATATGGGGACACTGCGATTATAATTATTTTTTTACTATATGCTTAACTGAATTATTAAAATCACCACTTTTTCTACGATTTCGGTAGCTTATAATTATATAAAAATCTCTGCAGTCACATTATCATTATTACCATACATTATTATTATAATCCCATCAAAATATAATAACAATCTCCATACGATTTTATTTATTAAAACCTACACGTGTAACCTCCCTTTTCGTTCTATAAACGTAGTTAGTGCAACCCGCAAAATCCCCGGATGCTTCTGTGTCAGCGATTATCATTATTCTGAAATTCGTCAACACATTTTATTTTTTAATTGTGTCGGAGATAATTATTTTTATAATCGTGGACACATGTTAATTTTATCAAAGCATCGAATATTTAAGGGATGGCCATGGGGTGGGCAGAATGTTTAAGGGAATGGGTGTGCAGGCGGTTTAAGGAAGCGGGTTGGACAGGAGGATTAATGGATGTGGATTGGCAAGAGGATTAAGATGAGATGATGATGGGCAGGAGGATTAATGGGTGTGCACGGGCAGGAGGTTTAAGATAAGAAATAAGTGTGTGTGGGAGGCGGAGGTGAAGAAGGAAGCTTAAGGGATGTAGGTGGGCAGGAGGTATAAGGGAAGAAATGTGTATGTGGAGGAGGGCGAGAAGGAATCTTAGGGATGCGGGTGGGCAGGAGGTTTAAGAGATGAAATGTGTGTGGGGCGGGCGGGTGGGAGCAGGACGCCTAAAGGATGCGGGTGGGCAGGAGGTTCAAGAGACAAAATGTGTGTCTGAAGTGGGGAAGTAGAAAGCTTAAGGGATGCGGGTGGGCAGGAGATTTAAAAGAAGAAATGTGTGTGGGGGAGTGGAGAGCATGAAGCTTAAGGGATGCGGGTGCGAAGGAGGCTTAAGAAAAAAGTATATGCGTGTATGAGTGTTGGGGGAGGGTGTGTGGCTGTAGGAAGCTAACGCGGCATACTCCTTTATTCCCGGGAGTAACTTGGAAAAATAAAAATCCAAAACAGTTTAAAAATCAATAACAATCAGAGTGGGCATGATGGGGTGAGGGCGAAGGGTAGGATACGAGTGGAATGTTACCGTTTTTTCCAGCATTTTGCCCACCCATATCCCTTTAACCTCCTGTCTGACCCCCATTTCCTAAACCGCAACTGATATCATTATTTTATAGGCAAACATTATTATAACTGGCTTCTCGCGAGATTTCTTATTTGTGTGTGATTATTATTATACTTATAATAATGTTCGACTTCGGTTGTTTTTTAGGTACTTTATAATAAAAGCGCTGAGTTGTTTATAATAATCGGCGATTATAGTAAAAAAAAGTTAGATTTTAATTCGGTGATTATAATAATGAAAATGTTAAATACATTTAAATGACTGGTTAAAATAATAATGTGTCTGCAGAGATTATATAATTTTATTATAACCTACCGAAATAGTAGAAAATATTACAATGTATGGTTTAAATAATAACGTGTCTTCAGAGATTATAATTTTATTATAACCTACCGAAATCGTAAAAAAAGATTATAATGTATGGTTAAAATAATAGCGTGTCTGCACAGTTTATAATTTTATTATAACCTACCGAGATAGTAGAAAAGATTACAATGTATAGTTAAACGAATAACGTATAATAATTCAGTTAAACATAGAGTAACAAATAATTATAATCGCAGTGTCCCCTACATATTTCCATAAGAATGCGTTTTTTAGGAACCTTTTTTTGCGGTTCTTATAAACCGCATGTTCGAATGGAGGGATTATAATAAAAGTTACATGCTATTTATCTATTAAAATCCTACGTTCTGAGGGTGTTATACTTTTGAGGTGTTTGTAATATTTGATGCGGAGATATGATATTTAAATTCTTACGGAGGGTGTTATAATTTGGAGTACATTACAAAAATTTATGGTTGTGATATTATTATAATCCTACATATACTGTAGAAGTGCGGTTTATAATAATTGAGTCTCATATTATTATAATCCTACCGAAAGTGTGGTTTATGATAGTGTGATATTTTTATAATCCTACCGAAATCTTAGAAAAGGTAGGATTATAATAATTCAGTTAAATATATAATAAAAAATAATTATAATCCCAGGGTCCCCTACGTCTTTCCATAAACCATTGTCCAGGCAATCATTTCATAATAAATTATTCAATCGAACCTTCGTTAAAAATTAACCAACAATTGTTCTTTTTATTCATTTAATTATTCATTACGTGGTCCGAGTATTAACTTTTATACCCCATCCTACCCTTTCTCCAAGAAGCGAAAACGGGGTTGGCTGGGGTATGAAATTAAACTATAATTTATTGTTAAATTATAACATTTAATAGGTAATTTTAAACAGGTTATAACATTTGTTCAGTAAAAAAATTAAACGTGTTTTATTGTCGATTATCCGTTATAAAATCCTGCTAATATAAGCTTTCCCATCGCTTAACGGAATTAAGACGGGACTACGTAACGTATCATGTCTGCACATAATCCGCGAACTTTCTGACATAAAACGACAGTTTGTTATTTTTGTATAGTGGTTTATTAAGGTCAGAGGAACCTCATCAACATATTATCGATGTATTTCTTTCACATATGTTAACCGAACTCTGTATTTATTTATATCTGTCATAATTTCAGAAAAAGAATTGTTTTTAAACACGACATATTACTATTGTTGATGTTGCAATAGTTTTGAGAAGAGTGACACGATCGTGATCAGTGCGCTGATAACAAATAGTTCAAGACAAAATAAATTGAAATCGCGCAAGGTATTTAAAATATTGATAATACATATTAAAAAAGGATAAAAATATCGGACAGGGAAAGCAGGATTCAAGGACGACAGTCAACCACAAAACACAAAAACAAACACGCAAACAGACAAACGAAAAGACAAAAGTAATAAAAAATGCAAACGACATCACAAACACAAAAGGGTTGACAATAGGGCTACCGCCTTGGAACGGTCAGTGACAAAGTAGGCCACTGTGGGTTTCTTAGGAGAAAAAATATTCCACATTTTCAATATAAGAGTTCTGACCTTAAAAAGCAAAATAAACATATACATGCAAAAGGTTCTTTATTAGTCTACACATTTCGCATCACCTTTGTTGACTTACGACACTGACAACTGATTTTACAATAAAACGTGTTAAGTAAATTAAACACTATGTAATAGAAAAACCGTTTAAAACCAGTTCGATTTGACTTCAGCTAACCCGGGATTAAGTTGACTCATGAGACGAGTTGACCGGGATTCCACGAACATTGTAGCATATTGCTGGCGGTCAATATGAAACATTTTGTATCAATTTAAACAATAATAAATACTGACTTTTTTCATTATTGTCTTTTTATTTCATGCATAAATTATAGTTAATATATGGTATAGTTAATATATGGCAAACCGGTGTCTTATAGTAATAATATAGCCCGGGAAGGAGGATAATGGCCCGATAGCTACTATCACCAAATGAGCTATTATCTCCATAAGGCACTGCTTAGCCATATATGTATGGCATGTCTACATAAATATCAACCTCTAAGTATATAAGCATTTGCTTATTGAGTAGGCCTTTGAGCTAAAGAACTTTGGTTCAATCTACGAGATTTTTAACCGAATTTCAATTTCAATTTCAATTTCGAGTGGCATATTTTCATATCTGTCTAATTAGTTTGATCATTCTATTTATTTTATACCTTACACTGGTCTACATGGACACTTAATTCAATGGACACTGCACCTTTCGTTTCTTTTTCTTTTGCAAGTTCCCTTCGTGGGAGCCGAGGTGAATAATTGAAGTCGGCCATTTGTATTCGACTTAAAAAACACACACATACACACACACACAAACAGACACTATATATAAATCGATTCAAAGCATTGATCCGTGAAGTTTGGACGATTTCCTCTGGAATGCAAAATTAGGGAATCTGGTAAAACTGTACACATTGATGGATGTTAATATTTTATGAAAAGATTAAATATGTCCAATATTGTGTCGCTCTTCAGATGACGCGCTAGCGAAGAGATTTTTACAGGTGCAACACGCCCATTAATTTGTGTATGAATTAAAATGTAAATGCCATGTTGTCATTCATATCTAGGCCCAAATTAAAAATTAAAAACTTACATTCTCATCACAAATGACACATATGCTGCCAAAATCCACAGAAAAGTGGGGGTCATGTATATTCTAAGAAAGAACTTGTCTCATGAATGAATGCTCCCTTTAAAAACATAAACACTGAGATGCCAAAATATTGTACTCATTTCCATATAAGCAAAACAATTAAAAATTCACAATTTTAACATCACAATGCTTGAAAACTGTAGTAAATAGATCAACAATGTGATATGAACTAAAATTGGCACTTTAAATAAGTGAAAATGCCTTTTTTTACAAAAAGAAATGACAATTATTTACTGACCGCCATTATGTCCCAGGCGAACACTTCCTGTGATGCAATGGGTGTGCTACACTTACAGGTGACATTGGTTAGAGAACAATATGTGGTATACTTTTAATAGTTATATTAACTAATTTACAGTTATTTAAGAAATAGAACAGCGTTTACGGTGAATTATCGTGTAATATATCTCGGTTTGGAGTTCAATTAAATAAACAATAGTTTCACGAGCCCGAAGGGCGAGTGTTCGGGCGAGTGAATTATTGTTTACAATTGAATGACACAGTGATATATTATTCGACTAATTCACCGTAAACGGTGTTCTATTTCTATTCTAATATCCCTAAAACGCGATTTAAATAGAGCACACAAGTGAAAAGTACGTGAAGTCACATATTCTAATATGCATTTTCTAATATTTAGAAAGGTCTATGTCTTACGCTTCTTTTAAGCCAGGATAGTACGTTTAGTACGGTAGCTTAAGTGTGTAAAATTATTGTTTTATAAGGGAGGCAATATTTAAGAAAATGTTCTAAATTGATATAAAAATGGATGTATGGCCTGTATAAACTCCACCAATTGTTTGTGTATGTATTTGATTGTATTCAAAATGGTTACGTAAGTCTTGTAAACATATACAGTTCAATAGTTCAACCCTTAAAAACGTATAAAAACATATGGAAGCACACAGTGAACCATTTTAATCCTTAAACACATATTCTATCGAAAGAAGGTAAAGAAAGATAACCAAACAAATAAGAATAGTATTTATTTTTATTAAGCAAATTACATGTGCATATATATTTTTTAGATTCTATATAAACAAAACAATATGAAATAATATAAACGTGTGACCTCTCTGTAATAAAGGTTTTTCTATAAAGGGAGGTAATAAAGTAAGTACACTTTTAAGTTTTTAATTGAAAATATTGAGCTAACATTAAACAATGATTCACAGAAATGTTACAATTCAAAGTTCCATTTTATTTGTCTTTGTGTCACCTTCGTAGCATGGCAGGTAGGGATCGCTTTGTCTGTAGTCTGTCTTCATTCATCGTCTTCGTCCGTCTGTCATTCACGCTTTAACCTGCAACCTGAACTTGGTCATAACTTAAAAAGCATGTTACCTATTTTCATGAAACTTCATAAACATCTCCATCTCACCCCAAGGAAAGTCGTTACACAAGTCTAATAACTTTGTCTTTCGTTTCGGCAATGTTTAAACCTTTACTTGCAACCACACGTAGCTCATAATGTTAAATAAGCACATGACAGCCTACAAAAGTGTTCTGTGGAACACCCTTCTAGTTATTTATTTAACATATGCAAAAGCCTATGCGATTATCAGCCCTTGATTCTATCACTGAATTAATACAGAAAGGAAAAGGAAACGTATAATCAAAAAATGCCTATACTACACTATTATATACACCTAATTAAACGTAATATTCCAGATATATTTCAACGTGTTTTGTACAAAGTGGGGCAACTCTGTCATTTAGTAGACCTTTTAATCAAAGTATTCTTTGTTACACGAAATTCATCAATGTTGAAGTTTCGCGTGAAATAAAGTCAAGCTATTTCAGTATTGTGTTTAATGTTAAGAGATTGCAACGTTTAAAGCCTAAGTTTGCTCACATTTTGTCGATAATGAAACTTCCATTCGATTAGCAGTAGCATATTAAACATACAATATATAGTTAAAATATCCTTTATGCGTTTCTTATTCTTTTCAGTATATACTATTGTTAAATTCATATTCACACTGAAAATATGTATATAATAATTGTAAAAGTACACCATTGTTAAAAAAAGAAAAATATTATTTATATCCCATGTGCCTTCAATACACAAATGATACACATGAAAAGCGTGCACTTAAAACATTCGCAACATTTTATTATCGTAACCCTGATCTTCTTTCCAAATATAAAAGTAATTTAAGGACTCTTCTGCGACAAGGACTATCACAACTGACTTCTATGGTGATGTGATTTATATTATGACCCTATCATTTTGCAACGTACTGCATGCTTGGTGATGGACCCTTTTACAGTTCGCCACTATGCTTTCCTCTTTAATTGTAGGATGACCGGACAGGCTGTGGACCCTATGATGTCACCTACCTAAAGCCCATTGGGACGGTGGCGATTGATATTTGTCTATGATCTTTCTTGTCGTGCCCTTAATGGTTTATTCTCTTGCTGCTCTGGTTTCTGCCAAGTTATTGAGTACCTTCTTTGTGGCTTTCTAGGCTATTGATTTTTTGTATTATTTACACGAGCATATTTGTGTTTTACTTATATTGCCTATTGATGCTGCTTTGTTGGTTAGAGATTAGATCATGGCGGGGATTTATTTATTTATTTACACTGTCCTGTTTTAATGGGATGACAGTAGGGTAAGTATGAGGTTTGGTGCACCCTAGAACCGGTTTAAACCCCCAGTGGCCTACTTTGCCACTGACCGTTCCAAGGCGGTAGCCCTATTGTCAACCCTTTTGTGTTTGTGATGTCGTTTGCATTTATTATTACTTTTGCCTTCTTTGTCTGTTAGCGTGTTTGTTTCTGTGTTTTGTGGTTGACTGTCCTCCTTAAATGCTACTTTCCCTGTCCGATCGTTTTATATTTCTTTACATTGTAAATTGAAACATGTGGTATGGTGAAATGAACAGTTCATTAGATTTCTTCTTTGCTTTGGACCATTTTTGTTCGAATATAGACATGCTTTAATGATCAATTGGTTTTGTTTGGCAATGTTTCAATGCAAAATAGTCACTCAGTTATGTTTAACACATCCAAAAATATAATTTATGCCGGTTATAAAACTTTTACAGAGAAAGTCCGTCAATATCATCATACTATAACATTGAGATTATTTCGAAACCTCATGTCATCGAAAGAATATCTTTGCCTTTTTACAATGGTGCACTTTGAAAATTCTATGATGTGATAACATGGCTTATTTTATTTAGAAAAGATGTCTCGTCTGCTCTCGTTGGATAAATGGAACAATTTATTTGACATTAAAAAACAAAAACAAAAACTTTGAATGAAATTGCGTCATACTTTTCGGATATAAAGGGCACAATGTCAGCCATATAAGTATTCTTTCCGTTATTATGTTCACGTAAATAATATTGAATTACTGTCATGTACTTTATGGTTGACATTGCTCATGCCTTAATTATGCATTTGGTTGAAAATTTCATTTGACCATACACCATCCATTTTGGGGGTTGTTTTTATATAAAGATGGCAGATCAAGTCCTTAAATGCAGCAGCTAGCGGGTGTTACACGTAATGCAAGCTAACACAGGGTAGAACAAAGGCAATGTTAAAAAGAGGTTTGAAAGACTAGCACAGCAGTCTTTGCTTCATTCTTGGGAGTAGGAAATCATTCTTAAACGAAAACAACTGATTTACAAATTAGTTTAAGTATATGACTATTGAAAGAAACGTATAATCTACATACCGCTAAGGCAATAGGACAGAGGATCCTGAAATACATGTTTTGAAAGACGGTAGTTACATATTATTTTAAACAGCAGGTTGTCTAAATGGACACACAGTCTATAGTAAAATCGGATGGTGAAATTTTCCAATCCAATCCACAACGTAGTAGGATGGGCATACAACAAGTCGTTGTAATGGGACTTAATTGAGAATTCCCCCCAAAATGGCAAGCTGTATACATTGTTTTCATTTCAAGATTATTTTTATTTGTATGAATATAACAGACAACTTTCAGAAGCTTCAGCTCCCTAATATTGCAATGATAATAATATTTAAACAAATATTCCCGTTTTTCAAATTTGCATGTTTTTGCCCTAAAATAATGTGTAAAAATAATAAAGCTACCGTTTCAGAAAAACTATCCTGGTAGCATTTACAATATGCCAACTGAGTTGGTACCGAAAAGTTGAGTAGCCCATGGTTTAATAACGTTCAACGTTGAATATAACGAGATATTTTAAAGTAGGCTTATAGTGTGCGTGTGTTAGAATATTATTTAAATGGTTTATTTTAACTGATTTTCTTCTCTTTTTTGTTTTATATATATTCCTTTATACATAATTTCATTTTCAATACAATTTTTTTTATAAAAAGTCGTTAATGTGAATCTTTTCTTGCATGCAAGCAGCAGCTGACATTGCCCCAGCCGATCCTTTGGTGTGGCAATTCGTTTCACCGTTGCCTTACGGAAACACCCTAATAAATGGACTTAATGTGCTCAAAGCACAAAATCAATATATACTCATGTTGATTGATTAAATTCATTAGACGTGGTTTTAGTCATAATACAAATATTGATCAATAACACGGGTGTCTATCGGATAATCCCGAATCGACGTCAATTTTTCGGATAAGTACGTAAAATGGGTCCGTTGTCTATCGGATATGGTACCAACGTCGCTTTATTGGTGGCAATAACCGTGAATTTCGAGGTATGTACACGGTGTATCTGTTTCTTTAAGGGATACTGTTTCAAATTTCCAAAATAGCTCCACGTGTGTCCACGCTAAAATATGTTTAGCCTTTACCTACAGCATTTACATATCCCATCTTTCTCTGATCTGTTCACATTTTGGTCAAGCGATGTGGTCATACTACACAAATTTATTTTCCATAGGCCTACCTTATAGCTCTAAGCTCTGTACTGAGTTCCCTAATATAGGAAGCTATATTTTTTATTACTTGTTTTGAAAGACCTATCTTAGTTTTATCAAAAAAACATACAGAAGCCATACGTTGGGTATGTTTTGAAAAAGCTGTTTGGGTCGGATGGTGCTGACCCACCTACTTGCATGTAGAAACATGAGGAAAATGTAAAATATACTTCTTCCTTTGATTATGCAACACATTATGAATACATCGCACACATGTATGATTTAACCTTTATAAGTACTCTTCAAAAGTTGAATTTTAATTTTTCAGCAAGATTTGTTGGTTTGTTTACCTTGAAAACCAATCAAAATTAAGAGATTTTGTGTAATAGCGCCGAATTTGCCCTGGAACCTTTTCCCTGCCTGCTGATTGGTTGGTAATTGTTGTAGTCTGATCTAAAGAGACATTCAAACCTGACTGAAGTTGTTTTTTTTCTGGCTAAATTGTTTGATACATTCGATCTGAGAGAAATAATGTCATTCTTTTTTAGAAAAAAATCCTTTTCGACAAAATATGAGGGCTTAAAAGAGCTTTGGCTAAAGCAAAATTCCTTCGGTTTTTACGCGTAAATCCAGAATCTTCAAAATGCCATAAATATAGCAAACCGTTCCAATCTTTTGCTTCAAATAACGTGATTTTAATTGATTTCATCAACAACATGTGATTTTCAACCAGTTGAAGCTATCTTGAAAATAATATCTACTCAAAAATGATATTTGTGATTTTCAGGGGTCAAAATAGCAGAGTTTACCATAAAACGCCACTGTTTTTGTATGTATTCAAAATCTGCCTTCAAATGAATTAATTAACATTATTCAGCAGGTTCTATATGTGAAACCATCAAGATGCAACTTTTCAATTTAGAAATGACAAAATAATAATTCTGAGATTATCCTCCCCAACTCCATTTTTAGGGCCATGCCATGTTCTACAATATGTTCATTACACAAGATTGCCTGTTACTGTACTGAATTGTATTTCTTTTATTAGATCTTTTTTATACCATCTTTACAAGTCATTTTCATGTAACCATGCAGCGAATAAGCACTGTTTAAAGTACAGATCCATTAAAATTCATTAAAATGAAGGGGGTGGGGTAGAAAAAACTTTTGAAAAACATACATAACGTCATATTTTTTGGCAACTAAATAATTTAATTTGTAAAATGTATTAAACTGCATAACATATTTGCATATCGACACTAACCGTGTAGAAGCGATGCACTCAAAGTCAGAGTTTACCTCAACATCTTTTTCAAAACAGACAAAAGCGGCTTTTCGACATCTTTTCGGACAGATGTAGATTGTCGCTTTCTGTTATTTTTGCCAAACAATTTATGCAAAGCCCTCATGAATAAAACTTACTAGATATACCTTTAACTAGTCAAACATGTGCATTACAGGCCAATTTTGTATATCAGGTGTCAGGTATGGCTAATTTTGTGTCCACTACCCTCAATAAAGGAATTTAAATTACCTCATAAAACTTTCAAATATTTAAAAAACATGAAAAGAGTTATAAGAAAAGTAAAAATACACAATAATTCAACATTTCTCACACTTTCAAATCATTGTGTTAGAAAAAAAGTATGTCTACTTTCACTTTTACCCTATGCAGAATCTATCTTTAGGTCATACTAAACCAATTCATTTTCCATAGGCCTACCTTATAGCTCTAAGCGCTCTGTACTGAGTTCCCTAATAGAGGAAGCTATATTTTTTATTACTTGTTTTGAAAGACCTATCCTAGTTTTACCAAAAAAACATACAAAAGCCATACGTTAAGCATGTTTTGAAAAAGCTGTTTCGGTCGGATGGTGCTGACTCACCTACTTGCATGTAGAAACATGAGGAAAATGTAAAATATACTTCTTTCTTTGATTATGCAACATATTATGAATACATTGCACAAATGTATGATTTAACCTTTATAAGTACTCTTCAAAAGTTAAATTTTAATATTTTAGCAAGATTTGTTGGTTTGTTTACCTTGACAACCAATCAAAATTAAAAGATTCTGTGTAATAGCTCCGAATTTACCCTGGAACTTTTTCCCTGCCCGCTGATTGGTTGGTAATTGGTGTAGTCTGATCATGTATGGTCGCTCTATTGTCGCGAAAACTAGAGATGTTTTATGATATGTGCCAGACCCATTTGTTTTATAACCAGCAACGAGTATTTTCATGTTCGTATAAATTTGATAATTCATTTATGCACATTTAATCGTGCCAGTATTCCATTGATTGTTAATAAAATATCTCCGTTGCCGATCGGACAAGTCAGTAATCGTCCATTTTGAAGAACTTATCTCAATTTGGTCGTAAATTAGTAAACCCTAGCAAATGGTTTTACTTTTAAACAAGCTCTACACAATACTTTTATAATATGTGATATGATTATTTACGGTTATATGCTTTTTTGATGTCAAATACATGTAAAATAGCTAATGTAAACGAAGAAGAAAATTACAGATGAGCATACAATAGAAAACATGTATAATATTAATTGCGTACTGCAAATTAGAAATTTATAATGGTATATTGAATCCTTTGGTATTGTAAATCGTCCATTTTATTTCCGCCAGTGGGAGGTGTGAAAGCTTATGTTTATGAAGAAATAATACCTTGCTTTAATATAAAAAAGACGAACATTAGCCAGTGTCTCGTCATCAGTTCCTAAAGTTCAAAATCAATTAAGCGTGTGTGGCATCATATGCGATAGACAACGGACCAATTTCACGTACTTATCCGGAAAAAAAGGACGTTGGTTTGTGATTATCCGATAGACCCCCGTGAATAAACACAAACATATTCTTGCCACCTTCCGGATTCAAACCAAGGTCAATAATTCGAACCAATTTTTCAAATTCCGCCGTACAAAGGAATGTGTTTTCAGTATAATGGTACAACTACGTCTTCATTCATGTGAAAACCGGTACTTATTTAACCTGTGCTATTTATTGAACATGTTAAAAAGGCCATGTAAACAAACACAGTCGCAACGAACAGTTAAAAAAACAACTCACGATCATCAACTCGAGTGCACACTCTAGAAAAAAGAGTAAGTTGAGAAACATAGAACACATAAGAAGTTGCTCCGGAAAGATCCCATTACAAGTGGGGATAATTAACAATAGCAAAATTAAAATTATCTCTCTTGTCATATATTTTGCTTGTTAGTTCTCCATTTTCAATACAGAGATGCAAATCGAGAAAAGAAGCGTCAATATCAGAAATAATAGCGTTGTTAAGTTGAAAGTCTTGAGGATAGATGGAGTTAACCACTGTAGAAAAGAAAGGGTTGTCAATGTTGAACATGTCATCCAGATGCAGAGAGGTGTTATTAAAGGCTTCAATAATGTCTACAAAAATATCTGAAGAAATACTCAACATGACATCTCTTTCATAGCAATACAAAACAGATCTGAGACAAGAAGGGCACATTTGGTACCCATAGGGATACCAACAATTGTGTATAGTTCCATACCTGACGAAACTATTATCTAATATAAGTGCTTCACAAACTTCTTGGCAATTCTACATAGCGTAATAGACCAAAATGCAGTTAGGAAAAAAAGCTTTGATATTGTTACAGGCCAAAAATGTATTTTTCTCTAGCGAACGTTTTTTAAATAAGATCAATAAGCTTGTCTTCGATAAGGTGGTGTGGTGAGGTGGAATATAGTGTGGAAAAGTCATATGTACTTATAGATGAAACTTGACGCTTGCTGCAAATGTTAACAAGAACGTCTCCTGAATTTTTATATGACAAGAATAAATAAATCCCAGAGTTGGTATAAGCTTAAGCGCAATATTGTCTAAAGTGATCTTTAACTGCAGTAAGACAAAAAGATAAACGTCAAGAGATGTTTGTTGTTGTTCAAGAATTAGAAATAACCCGGGCTTTATATTAAGGCTGTTTGTCTTATTTGGGAATCCAATATATAGTTGGAATTTTGTTACTCTTTTCGTCTACCCCAGCTTTGAAAGTCGTGCACTGAGTAATATGCGTCGAAACAACATCCTTCTCAGTAGACTGAACTGGAGTATACGAACAAGTTTTCCGAGTTCCAAAAATAAAACTTTGACGTAATGTAGGCACCAAACAATTACATTACTAGCTGCTTTATCAGCAGGAGCTAAGCAAACTTGTTATGAAATTCCTGGATTCCAGATTTAAAATAACGAAATGAAAAGCTAGGTCTAGTGGTAAGTAAACAGGGAGGGGTTCCGGTTAGCTGTTTAAAAGTTAAAACGGGTATCTGTGATGTTAACAATTAAACTTTTCCAAGTTGAAAGGGAGTTCGGGTCCGCATGTCATTTACAGCACCATTTTATACTAAAATCTTCAATGGGTTGTGCAATCAGAGCTCGATATGCATTACAATCAAGGGCAACCTATAGAAAACAAAGGACGAATACACGTATCTATAATATCAAAGTTACCAGTGATGACACCGCCGGAGAATAGCAAAATGCAGATGTTATTTTTATTACTATTTCAAGGTCAGAAACTATTTTGTTGTAGTTGAAAATAAGGTATATATTTTTTCTTATAGGTATATATATATAGGACTTTTGGGACTTTCGGAATTTTTTGAAATATTTAGGAATCGAATCAACAACACGATTATTTCATAAAATACTTAGTATGTCAATAAAATCGATAACCTTATAAAGGTAATAATCAGACATGTTGTCAATTTGGGTCGGAGTATATAAAAGTCGAACAGGAAATGCAGCTTTCACAGAACATATTCAACCAAAAACATGTCCGGCCAATTCATTTAGCTTAGAAGCGGAGAAACTCTAAGCATATCCATAGCTGAAGGATTCATTCCGGAATTACCACTTGCTAAATTAAAAGTATCCGTTGTTGTTCTTTGCAGGATCCTATTATTTAATGATACATGAACTGCTGACGCATTTTAAAGCTTGACACATGCGCATGTCCGTAACGTCTCACACCTGGCGCAAAAGAGTGGATTTGTGACTTTCTGTTTAATTGTTTAACCAATGCGCGTCTAGCACCACCCCTTCGTGGCATACTTTTTGATGTCATTGGCATTGGTAGCACGACTTTGTATGAGCGCATAAAGTTTGCTTCGATCACACGACCATTGAGTGGTTGAGTGGGACGTGTGGTGCCAAACCGAGCATTAACGTACCCAGCTGACAGAAATCTGGATAGCTCAAGCCACTGAAATAAATGAGAAAATTACAATGTGTTAGTTTATTTATGTCGTCTATGTTTACCGTATGTTTAAACTACGTTTATAATGAAAAGGCAATTTTAGAGCATGTAATTGTATTTAACATATGTAACAGGATAATAACATAGAGTTATCAAATCGATCGAGTTGCAACAAAAGTGTTTGCATATATGAATACAAAAAAAATCGTTTTATGGAAAATATCAATTAGGAAACTGTATACCAGGAACATACCACGTGTCTGTACAGGTTTAAAAAGTAATATATAACACAGTGTACTTACTGTTCGTGAGGTGACGCGTATTGGTCTTCTGATAATAATCCACTGTACTGTCTCTTGACACTGTGGTGTTGTTTTGCTGCCAGCGTAGGTAAAAAACTCACAATCTCCGTTGAAAAACATCGACGCAGCTACTTCTGTACTTAAATTCGTCTCTGTTAAATGATTAAAATATACCAAGATATATGCATATATATGTATATATATGATGTTTAACAAGCCGGTCATATAGTCAAAACCTATTGACCGATAATTTAGTAGGAACTCATGGAAACATAATCTTAGTACGGTGGTAACTTACTGAGCTTTTTTATATGTTTATACACAAGTTGTTAATTAGAAATAATAAACTTGTCAGCACTAACTGATGTATTCAAGATCAAATTACATATTCAAAGCTATGATATATTTTATGATTGTGCTAAAACAAGACTGCTGGGTATAATCTTTTACTCTTGATTGAAATAATGTTGTGAATTAATAAAGGATAGTGTAGATAGAAATATAGTGTAGATCAATAACACAACTAAACAATTTAACATTGCTTTTTGAATGAGTTTTAATTTAAAATTGTCGATAAATAGACAATAGAAAAGACAATATTATATGCCTATAACATACAAGCTTATAAGTATAATATAATGTTTGCTAATGTACCTAACTATTATTGACGTAGTTGTCATAACTGTGTCTAGCCTTAATTTGCACACTTCAGTTAAAATAATTAAACGATTATATATGTCACTAGGACATTTTTCGAGACATTTAATGGTTGTGGTTTTTGCGAGTGTCAGTAGGTCATCTGTCACCAAGAAACATTGTTTTTAATTGTTTGTAACGAACAGTTTTTGTACTTGCATACTTTATATGTTTTTTTATAGTTCAAACCAATACGATACAATTGCCTATAACTGCTACTTCCATTCAATAGCGTTTACGCCATAAATTAGTCTAGTAACAGTTTTACCATGATAACATCCTTTGTAACTTACAGTCTTAAAGGATAGTCCGTAATGTGACTGGAAAACTGGCTTAAGAAAACTATTGCATATGATAACCTAAGTGTTTACTAGATGAAATAACGTACACAACGCACAATTGATCAGCGATTGTTAAACAAGCCTTGTTGTCGTAATCATAATACACATTTTCTGTTTAGAAAGTACCTTAAATGAACATGACATTTTGGAAATCGTTTTAAGAAAATAACTGGGTACGATCATCCTTAAAACGTGTGGGTTTTCTGTGCTAAGACCGACTCATACAAATGGCCGAAACTACAACGTTTTTCAGGTGTTTTATGGCGCAATTTCTTCCCTCGACCTTCCCGGAAGATTTCTCTTTTTGGCTTATTATTTATCTACATGACAACGTTTTGCAAACATAATCAGCTACCTACATAGGTCAACAAATCTGGGTTATTGTTTAAGGATGGTTTCGTAAGGGTCGTGCTCGGCCGTTTCCAAAGGTCCATTATCATACTCTTTTTTTAGAGTCATGTGATATAGTGTTTCTCTTTAACGGTATCATACTCCTTTTTAGTTACATTGTACTTCAACAGTAATAATGAATTCGTTACACTAACTCTAATGTACTATTATTAATAACAACTATTGGCAAAACAAATTTACATATTATCGACACCTTTTAATAATTAAACGTATAGTTGTTTTTATAATAAGTTCATTTTGAATGTACATACAACCGAACGAGTATTACTAAAACGATGCTTACGATAAGGATATGTCGGTGAAATATTTCTTTGCAAAAACTTAGAAAACCGCGACGCCCTTCTACCGTTCGCTGTGATCTGAAATTAAACCAATTTGTCCGTGAGAGCATACAGCTTACAGAGAGAGAGAGAGAGAGAGAGAGAGAGAGAGAGAGAGAATCAACTATCGAACCGAACACTTCTATGATCATATCATATGTTCTTTATACCAAACCAAATATCATATGCGCCTAAATGTGTTATGCCTCAGAAGTAAAATACAGTGCGTAACTCGATCGGAAAAATCCGAAGAAAATCAGTTAAGTCGTTGAGGATTCGAACTGGGTACCTATTTGCAAACGAAGCTGTCGCCACTAACACTTATAAACATGTATATATTTATATATTTATCTATATCACCCCTAGGAAGTCTAACAGCTAATAAACTACACTGAACTATGATCGTGCATGGTATTATAAAACGTATATGGAAAATACGCAATCCACACTGGTAATTAGAAGTGTGCATGTAAAAAGTCACAACGAAGCGTTGATTTATAAGATGTACACAGAAATAGAGGATTGCATAATTATGTGGAACAATTATATAATTGCCTGTATATTATTATCAATGAACCATGCAAAATAGCCCTTTATAAATAGAATAGCTGTATTATTTATATTAAGCAAATTTAGCTTTATCAATTATATAATACAAGTGCGTGTTATATAATGGTATCTACGTATATCAGTAAATGTAAATCATGTAATAAAAAGTAAAGGCATCATGCACAGAACGCGGCCATCCAAAATCATGCAAAAAGAAATGAATTATACATGAGTCTAAAATTAAAATAAAGTGTGAGATATCACAAACATAACGGGATTGACAATACTGATACCGCTTTGAAACAGCCTGTGGCGAAATAGGCGCTAAGGGTTAAAACGGTATCCAGAGTGCCCCCAGACCGCATGTTTACCCTATGTCATGAAATGATATTCAGATGATAAGCATGAAGTTTGGTGTGCAACATGGATCCGGGTCAAACCCCAGCGGTCTTTTGCCACTGCCCGTTCCAATGTCACCATTTATGTTTGTGGTATTCTTTGCTTCTATTACAGTTGTATTCGTTGTTTGTTTTGTATGCCTGTTTATGCTGACCTGTTTAAATGTTGTTTTGTAAATTTTATATAAAACTAAAACATATTAATAATTAGAATCACCTCAAGATATATCATGAATTGCACTGAACAACCACAGCAATTGCATGCATCAAAAGAAAAAACACAAAACAAAACTGACAGACGAAAGTTCATGCTAATTCTATACTCGATGTTCTGGATGGTGCAATCATATAATCTAAAACAGGTTGCTTATTTATCGCATAGGCGAAACTTGAAGCGTAGAGGCTGACTGTAGAGGGGTCAATCACTAAACATAATTTGCGATGCACATTAATTGCGTTGAATACTAAGACTAAATCCTTTTCTGAGAATTCCTACTAATCAATGTTATAAAGTGGTTAGAAAACCTATCAGACCCCTTTAACTTCCTTAGTGTTGAGATTGCATCTCCATGCAATAAAGGCTGTGCTATTCCTAGTCATAGAAATGTCTTTAGTTTTGTGTTGTACTTCTCCGGTAGCTTTTCGATAATTTTTGGAAGTCGATAAACAACAAATCTAACAGGAAATATAACAGCAACTAAGTAATAAACATGACAACTAACCTGGATCAAGAAGGCAATTACAGCAACTCCATCTTTCTTATCGCTCGCCTCCTCCGCGTTTCTGTATTTACTGTTGTAGAAGACGAGATGGAGCTAAAACACACAATGGTAAAAGCATTCAGGTTATTAGTTTGCATCATTTTGTAAGGGCGCTTGTTTCGGCAAAAGGTGTTTCGTTGTCGTATTTGTGCATTTTTAGACACAATTTAAATAGTTTTTAAAAGTAGATATGAAAGTCGAACAGGATATATAAATAAAAGGCAAGGCACTATTAATATAAGGGACTTTTGACATATTCAGCAGTCAAAGGATTTTAACAATTGTGGTCAATAAACATTTTAATACATTTGATATAGTTATGTCTTGCGAACCTGAAGCGGTCATTAAAAATATAGCAATATATGTGTAGTATACTTTGCTGAAAGGATACATTTTATTGTCAGTAGCAACTTGTTATATTGAAAAATGAATTTTATGGAGATATCAACACATAAACATGACAAGAAATATCAATAGTTTTTCAATTGATATTGAATTTGATTTTATAGTCGCAACAACAGCGAAGGTCATATGTCGACTTTCCAGTGTCCATTGGTGGAGGAAAACCCCATGTGCCCCTCCAGGCAATTTTCGTGCACGGGCGAGCACCTTGATAGAACCACCGACGTTCTGTAAGTCAGTTGGATAGCTTCCTCGCATAAGGATTCCTGATCACATGAGGACTCGAACCCACAGCGTTGAGAGCCAAATAATTTCAATTCAGAGGCTCTAAAATAGGTTTTGAAAATTCTTCATGAAAAACATGTATATTTCTGTTCCTTTTTTACATTTTTGCATGTTTTACATGTATTTCAACTGGTTATCACTAAAACAGATTTGGCGTTTGTATCTATTGTATTCACTCAGTAAAACCGAGTATGGTAATTTCTGATGCTTTAAAGAGATCCCCTATTCAGTATGTATCGACATTCGCACTAGCGTTTGTTTAGTGCTGTGTGGAGGCTGTAAAATGTCGCCCCGACTACAAATCAGTAGTGTTATTACTGGTCCTGTGGGGTCCTCAAGCCTAATCTGTGTGACTTTAAAGCAGAATATCATTTAAGATGGTGCTAGAAGTCGTATGAGTAGTTGCACCGTATACGACCTCTCATTAACATACTCAATAAAACCGATTCGTCTACTTTCTTTCTTATTTGTGTTTGTTGCTTCCAAGGGATCTCCATTTCAATATTTAGTTACACATATATTACAGGTAGAAGTTGAAAGATTGGGTATTTATTTATTTTATCTATCGCAACACACGTATTACAAGTATACATTACGATATTTCATATACATCTAATGTATATACAGTAATACGCGTATCGTACATGTAAAATAAATACTAAGATGGGAGATCCTTTGGAAGCAATACAGACACCCAAGAGAATAAAGTAGCAGACTCAGAGTAATTGAGTATGTTCATGAGAAGTAATGGATGAAGCAACACCTCTCACGATCCCTAGCTCACCGGCCTAAGCGGTAGTCTACTTCAAAGCCACCTATATCGGGTCTGATGATCCTAAAGGACCAGTAAAATATAACACTACTGATTTGTAGCATGATACTCTTTATAGCCACCACACTGCACTAAACGAACGCTAGTGTTTACCTCTCCATCGTAACGTTGACCATTAAATGTGTGTTCTGACCCTTTCCCCATAATGCCTCTCCCTCGGAAACGTTGACCCTGTAACAAGCAACATATACATAAATTATCATGTGCAAACCAATATTAATACGATTAAAATATTCTCAAACATAACCTTCGAAAAAAGATTCTGTTCTCGATAACGGAATTGCTGTTCGTGTTTAAGACAAACAACACATAGCATACGTTACGAAGAAATTTGAAGTGTTATTAAATAAATGTGCATACGTATATGTTATAGCTATGTTCATGGTCATGGTTCATGTTCATGGTCATGGTTCATGTTCATGGTCTAGCAGTGTGATAACGTTTTAATTTCCTCATTCCATACATTTCAAACATTGCAAATATTAGACAACTCCTCTCTTGGACAACTGAAAATCTGGTCTAAACGGACGGAGTTTTTTTACCCTGTGACGCATATATCCGCGGTGTCAATCCTACATATATCTAACCATGCCATTTGATCAATTAAAATCACAACAGGCATCTATCCCGTAGATTAAAGCACGCGCTTTACAACAAACAAACTTTTTATACAATAGAGCACATGGTAATGTTTATGGCCAAACCATAGATACAAACACCGTTAAGGATATATGTACTCTAAAGTGAGTGAAAATAACTGACTGTAAGCTGTGTCAGCTAACGTTTTTCTTTCGTTCACTGTTACATAGAAACAATGTTATGTCATCCTACCTGTTTAAAGTTGCTATCCCGAGT
Source organism: Cyrtodaria siliqua (assembly GCA_037043455.1). Lineage (NCBI taxonomy): Eukaryota > Metazoa > Mollusca > Bivalvia > Adapedonta > Hiatellidae > Cyrtodaria > Cyrtodaria siliqua. The sequence continues at coordinate 32,297 of JAWPHD010008213.1, forward strand.
GAGGCCACCGTAATGCAGATGTATGTCGTGCAAGTAGTGAATCCCTGGACGATGCGGAACGTTAGTCAAGCTATAAGACAGTGGTCTATCTGGGCTGAATCCTGGAATGTGCAGTGCAATGCAAAATATATATAAGACTACAATGTCAATGGATGTGAAATGCATTATCCTACTACATACAATGTGTTTATCTTCGTTACCATACAACCAGATAACATGTATACCTTTTTTCCTTATTTGCAAGATGTCTTATTTTAAGTAAATGAAAACACAAAACTGACTAATGGTGGCCATCTTGGTAGACAGGTCAAATATAATATCATTTGCTGATCACTTTGGTAACATTTCCATAACAAGAAAAGTATTACGTTTAGAAAGTTGCACAAACGGTTTTATTTTAGTTTATCTTCGGTCATAATGGCCATTTATTTCGAAAAGTTAAATTTGATATAAGTTCAACTTGACATTACTGACATCTGACCTTTGGTCCTCATGCCGACTGTTCTAGGTATCAACCGCGGACACTGATAGAAAACCCCATAGCGGACTTTGTCAGTTTCAATGTTAACTGGAGACTGAAAGTTCCCGCCGCAATGTTTACTAAACGTCTTGGACCAGTTGTTCACACCTGGGAAAAGACACAAGGAGGACAACCTTTATATGAGAGGAAATCATATTTATGTACAAACTGTATTTAGATTTTTATTTATATATTCATTTACGAGAATAACATATGGTTTTAATGTTTTCCAAGTTTGTAAAATATAAGATACACGGCGGTGGACGAGGTTGGTGTTAGCGTTCAGAGACAGATAGTGCAGAAGGCGGGGTCAAAGGTGGTACTACCAGAAGTAGTGTGCGAGGTTGGCGATATAACGTGGCGGTGGTAATGTGTACTTAGTTAAAGGGCAGTGGCGGTACTTCTTTCAGTAGTGTATGAGGTTGGTTATAGCGGAGCTTCATAGAGATTGAAGCAGGCGAAGGTGTGGGACAGAGAGTGGGGTAGGGGAACGGGTACCAAGGCAAGTGATGTCATGAGGTGTTTCATGGTCGCGGAACACTCAGACATAAGTGCTGACATTTATTTCTAAAATATAGACATGGATATTGTTCTAGCTATCTTACCAAATACAGAATCAATCTGATTAACACACCTAACATGTTTCTAGGATCCGGATCATAGTGGACTTGCTTCCTACTGTCTACCAACATTTGGTTGAGCGTAATTGCCGTCACATCGTATACGAGAATTATTACTAAAAGACAGATGATCTCAGCAGACGTCTTCATCTTTTACATTCAGTTCAACCGACTGGAACATATGAAAATACAAAACGTTAGTGTTATTACTTACTGGTCCTTTGGGGTCATCACGCCTATTGACTGTGGCTTTAAAGTAGAATACCGCGTAAGCCAGTGATAAAGGTAATGAGAGGAGTTTCATCATATACTACCTTTTTTTTTATCTTCAGTATCGATGCTATATAAAACACTGAATCAAATGGAATTGGAAATAAATTATTAAATAAGAAAAATGATGTATGAAGATGCTTAATTATTGACGTTGTTTATTTAATGATATCTTCTACATTATGGTGTACATGTAGTTCCACCATAAATCACAAGTGTTGTACATTTTTAAGTCAATTATTAATTTTAAAACTGGAGACATTCCTTACTCGAAAAGTGAACTATCAAATTAGCAAGTTGAATAGTTAATAAATACGATAGTAAACAGCATAAAGAGTGGTAAAGACAGGTTTGCGGAACTGGATCCGTCGATAGGAAATATAACCTGGTTAGATATAAATCGATTTTATGTGTACTTAACCTGTCCATTTTCCGGTCTTAAGCGCCTAAATCGAAATAAGTGTAAAAACGTCGAACAGGAAATGTAATTTTCACTTAACACAGTAAACCCCAAAACACGCATAAAGACAAACATGAATGGCAACGTTAATAAGGAATAAAGGCATAAGACGTCACAAACACAAAAAGTGTTGACACTTGGAACAGTCAGTGGCGAAATCAAGAATTCATGGTAAGATTGACCTTAGAATATTTAAATTAAACATGATCTTATAGACATGACATTAGAAATGTTATCCTAAGAGTTAATACTATGTAAGGGATGATTTAGTCTTGTTTTAACATAAATGTTGTTTGCTCTGCACTTTATTTAAACATCGGCTATATTGGTTTAAACATATCTTATTTCAACATTTTTACAATATATATACGAGTATATTGGTACAGTACATAGTTAATAGGATTGGAATGAACGAAAAATCTTATAGATGTTCTCTCCTTGCATCGGCTCTATTCTAATATCCATAAGAAAAACGACAGGATTGTTTTAACAAACAAAAATGGTTACTGTGCACTTTACCTAAATTTTGATTCCATTCTATTATCTATCAAAAAAGCGAACTGTTTTAGAAAATGCACTTTTCGTAAATATCGGCTATCCATCAGAATAGCGGCCGGTCGTTTTAGCATAAATGTTGTTTGCTGTGCACTTTAATAAAGTATCGGCTTATGCCTGTTATCCATAAAAAAGCGGACGGATCAGAATGCGTTCCAGACACATTAACGAGGTAGCATAGGAGAATTGATATTGGAGTCAGAAAAGACATATAGTATTGTGGCCGACAAGGACATTGCAACATCCAGAACAAATATCTCTATAAAAGGAAAGAGTTGCAGCAAACCGGGAAATAAATAAACCAAATGCGCAGAACCCTTAATAACGAACGAGGAAATCATGTTTAAAGAGAAAAGGGTTGCTTGATAAAAGGATCAAAATAGCGGCCAAATACCAAGGTGCTGTTCGATTTAAGAGATACAAGCGAAATCCATAAACTATGTTGAGGGATATGTTTTAACAGAAGTAGGTATAAAAGTCGAATAGGTAATGTAGATTTCACAGAACAACGTCAACCAAAAGCAAACAACAATTACAATGTCAATACGAAAAAATGACAAACACATACGGGTTGACAATAAGTCTACGCCATTGAACGGGCAGTTGCAAAGTGACCGTTGGGGGAGGGGGAGTTAAACCACGTTCAAGGGTGCACCAAACCTCACTCTTATCCTATTGGTACCCAAACAAACGGAGCAGAATCACAATAAACAGAACAAGCAAAAAGGAGAAAACAAACGTTACTCGTCTTTGGGTGTATAAAAACAGTATACCGATACACGCGCATAAAGAATTCCGCAGATGTCGGCCTGCCTCAGTGTGCATCTATGAATCACCATTATTCAACTGTGACATCACTAGTCAGTTCTAAAAGAGAACAATTAGATCCATAATGAAAAACATTGCGGCAAAAGCCATTGCGCCCGGGAAGAACACCAATTGGTGCATGTCGGTTAAATTAACATGACTTTTCAACAGATGACCTTCCACAACCACATTAAGAATGTCAAAAACTATGCAGCTTTAGCCTGTAAAATGCAGAGAATTTGTCCGACAAACTCAGACGCAGATAACCTATTTCTCAGTACTTCTTCCGGTCAATATTCTCTTTCTGGTGAGCTACACATTTTATTTTTACTACAATGCCACAATAAATCACACTTATACATAATATCCAAAACGCCATCTTGCTATTACCTACTATATTACATCGCAGTAATATGTACCCAAATGTTGATACAGCATGCCGTGAAGCTGACGATCTGCCAGGTTACCACTATATTTAAAAATTTCTACTTTGTCAAAAATAAACCGATAATTAAAGACAGAGCTAAAAACAAACTTCAACGAAGACGAAAAAATCAACATCATTTACAGAAATCTCATTTTACTACCATTCCAAAGGAAGTATTAAACAACAGTGCAACGATTCTCTAGCTAAAGGGAATCAAAATTATTAAACAAGCATGTAGTGTAGGTATGCAATTGTAAATAACAAGCATTTATATAACAAACCTCGAATAGCGCCGTTACATAAACAAATCCGGTTCGAAAGTGAAAGTGTTGTATTTCAACTTGCATTAAATACTTGGATTTTGAAAGAAAAAAATTGTTACAAGAGTTGTGTTTTGGTTGACATTTGTTTTGTGATGATGAGCAAATCACTGCACCTTCAAGATTCTGGTGTCAAGTTTTTTTTATATTTAGCAAAGATTTAAAATGATAGAAAACTATTTTTTACTTTATTTTTTACTTGAACAGTTAATCATTCCTACGTAAGTTCAAGATATATAAAGTTGACGTGATATAAATGTTTCTGCAAAAACACATTAAATATAGTTATTTTTTTTTCACCATGCTGTTTTGCAATTAAAATGATTAAGATGTTATGTAAGAAGACATACATTATGTTACTGAACTAAGCCGTTAATTAACTAAGCCGTTAATTACGCAGTTAATTTATAATACTGAATAGTATTACTTATGTTTTGTTATAACGCGTTTTGGTCATATTTTTACTTGATACAGTGAATTAAACATCATCTAGAGTTTATATGCATATGCAAGTATAGAGAAAATATTAAATAATTAATTAAATTATGACACAAATTTGTGGTTATGATTCAGAGCATAAGATGACGATAGTGAAACTCGAGGTGGTAAGTATCGATCAAGATTGTTGTGGCTATGGTTAGGGAGAAGGTATATAGATTACACGATGAAGCAAATGTCAACGGATGATCATTCACACCATTGCTGTGGCTATGGATTTGGGACAAAAACATAATATATGATGAAGAGAGTGAAACTGGGGGTGACAAGTAGCGATTGCTTTTATTATTGTTAGGAAACAGATATACAGAAATACAGAGAGTATATGACGAAGAAAATGAACCTGGACGTGGCGAGGGATAATCATGCACATCACATTGCTGTGGTTATGGTTAGGGAGAAAGCATATATAAAGAGACAGATTATAAAGAGAATTAAACTGGAGGTGACAAGTAGCGACCCTTCACAATACACTGCTGTGGTTATGGATAGAGAGCAAATATGACGAAAAAACATTAAATGAGGAGGGTTAAACTTAATGTGGCAAGTGATTATGCAGAACACAATGTTGGGGTGTAGGAGGGGCAGGTTAGATAATAGAAAGTGAAACTAGAGGTGGCGAGCGAATGTAATTCATACAGATGACCTGATGATGGAATCGTAGTGGTTATGCACGTATTCTAAAAGTAAACTCGTGATCTGCAAGCTAGACATCCTTATTTTGATTTCTAAAAAACATAATTAATATAAAACCAAATACAGCTTATATAATCTTCGCTTCCGAGTCCAATTTCGAATTGCAAAATATTTAATCTATACAAAGGCTGGTAAAAAGCATTAACTCAGTTTTAAAACTGCTTTGGTGTTCACATTGTGCAACGCTAAATATTACGAAGCAAACTCGGAGAAAACAAAGCCATATACAAGTAGCTACCACTTGACGGATACTAGAATAGAAATATAGTGTGATAGTGTGGTCACTAACTTTCCTACACTATTTGTTTAACTTTACAGGTTGTGCGTGATGTTCAGCCACGTTTTGCCCCTGACCCCCATATTGTCAACCCTGTTATGTTTGTGGTGTCGCTTTGCTTCTCTGTATTCTTGTAATTGCTGTTAGTTTTGTATGCGTCTGTTTGGTTGACTGTGCTCTGTGAATGCTACATTTCCGATGCATACTTTTTTGTGTATATATTGTCTCAATACAATATACCGTGTTTTACTGATAAATTTAAAAAAGGACAAGCAATTTGGGGTCGTGGATATGAACTCGTAACAGGAAAGGCAATAGGCGGAATTAAAAGATATATATATAGCAATATTATTATTATTATTATTATTAAGGCTACTACTACTACTACAACTACTACTTCTACTACTACTACTACTACTACTACTACTACTACTACTACTACTATTATTGCTACTATTGCGAATTGATTGAGTTTATGGCGCACCAACACATGGTATGGAATATGGGCCTAGAATCTTCTTTCTGCAGAACTGCAGAGTTGCTGCAAATTCGTTTGTTGACACTCATTTTACGCTGGAGCCACGTTTATTGTTTTCTTCCACCACTCTAGAGGCACCTGAAATAATGCAGGGATCATGATGAAGAACTTTCAATGAGCATGACAAAAATTGACCAAAAATATCATGAATTTGTTTTTTTAACCCTCTGCATACCTCGCTACTGGATCTGCAGTGGTTTTATTCTTGGCCCGGAAACCAAAATAATAATAATAATAATAATAATATAATTAATAATAATATAACTACTACTACTACTCCTATCTACTACTCCTATTATTACTACTACTACTATTACTACTACTCCTCCTCCTCCTCCTACTAATAATGCTACTACTACTACTACTGCTACTACTACTACTACCACTACTACTCCTCCTCCTCCTACTAATAATGCTACTACTACTACTACTGCTACTACTCCTCCTCCTCCTACTAATAATGCTACTACTACTACTACTGCTACTACTACTACTACTACTACTAATAATAATAATAAATATATCACAAATAATAACAGTTCAACTACTACTACTACTACTACTCTTACTGCTACTACTACTACTACTACTACTACTACTACTACTACTACTACTACTACTGCTGCTGCTGCTGCTGCTGCTACTACTACTACTACTACTAATAATAATAATAATAATAATAATATTAATAATAATAATAATAATAATGCTACTAATGCTACTACTACTAATAATAATACTGATAATAATAATAATAGTAATAATAATAATAATAATAATAATAATATTGATAATAATTATTATTATTATAATAATAATAATAATAATAATAATAATAATAATAATAATAATATTTATAATATTTATAATTATAATAATAATACATAGATAAATACTACACATATTAATGCAATAGCTGTGTTTTCAAGGAACCTGTGCCTTCACTCATTCTAAATATTATATTTGGTTTTAGAGAATTTTAAGTAGAGATGACAAACTTTTGACCTATATTTAAGAAACAACCTATTGTTTTGTTTCGATACATAGTCATCAGCTTGTATCCGTACAATACCACTTGTTTATCGTGTTTTATTTAGGCTAACCTACTGCAGAGCGCAGATTATTAATTGCTATTATATAATACATTTAGGTGCTCCTAATTAACATTTTTTCTACATAAGACAAAATATTTTAAATGTCACAATGCAGACATTGTTAACATGTGTAAGACACATTTTACCGCAAAAAAAACGGTTTTTATTCATAGTTCATTGCATGTTATAATCTGGTAGTTTATGATTTTTTGCACAATAACACCTATTGTAGTCTAATATTTAAAATTATTTGTAACTAAAGTTTAACAGTCCTTAAAATGTGGTTATGTTCATGTGAGTATATGAGTGCATGAATATTACTCAGTCACTTATAAAAGAAGTATAAAAGTCGAACAGGAAATGCAGCTTTCCTTTATTTCTAAATGATATGGTAATAAATATATCGTATATTCATTGGCTGTGACTTGTAACTGCAGGTTTCATAACCCCTGCTCCCAACTAAGTTGCATTATGTGTATTTCTCCCATTGCTTTCTGGTTTAGGGCAAAACATTTTGCTAGAAACTGGCACCATACCCCGCTGGCCATGGAATGGTATGAAATACCACATTGAAGGTGCGATGTTCATCTTCGGGATGGCTCAACAAGTGTGTACTACTGACATTTTAAATATTGAGTCCTGCTCAACCCGGGACTAGAGGGCATGAACGGCAGCAAGCATGATTCACTGCCATTCATTCCAACCGAGACGGCAATAAAAAAAATACTTATCGTGTTCGGTAATTTCCGAATGTCCACTTTTACACTTGTTATGGTGTTTTTTTCTAGATTTTAATTATCAAGTCTTTATTTTGTATATTGTCATGTTCATTGACTATTTAATTATATATACTTTGCTTATTTGATTTAGTTTGTGGTACAATGAGGACCTGAATTTGGGTCCTGTGGTTTCGATAGAATCATTTTACTCATTTTTACACGAAAAACACTCATCAGTTCTTAGAGCTGTCCAGAACAAAATCTCAAACAATATCCAATCGGACGAATAAAACATTTGGCATTTTTAGCGCACTTGACTGTTCTATCATCTATTGAAGTAAATATGATATATTATATTTTAATAAACACCATAGTCTTTCCAGATTGCCTTTATTCCATTTAAGAAACATATAACACCTGAAGTTTTCATGGAACGCACAATACATCATTTATGCATGGTCCACATAGCGCATACGTATGCATATAACACAGGTCCCGTTTTCTATGGGGTGTGCCTCATTTTGATATATGCCACAATTTCATTTCGACTTTTATACCTACTTTTAGTCAATGTTCCAAACTTGGAGTCTTCAACCTGCTCACAAACAGAAAGTAATACGCGTAGAGAGTACGAAGCGGTGCAGCCTGTAACAAGGAACATCGTGCATACAAACTTAAAAATATGTATACGATTTGGTTTCATGATTTATTTTAATGCATGCCGTGTTCAGATCGCTCAATCCATTGAGGATTTTAGTATTAAATGGTGTCGTAGAGAACACCATTTCTACTAGGAAAAAACTATATTTAACATCATAGATACCCGTATTAACTTCTATACGGCTAACCCCACCCTACTACCCACTAGACTTAGGTTTTCATTTCGTAGTTTAAAATCGGGAATACAGGAATTTCATAATAACTTTGTTTTAGTTCCTGCTGATAAAGCAGCTAATAATATAATAATATAATAGTTTGTCGCCTACATTACGTCAATGTTTTATCTCAGGAACTCGGTAGTACTAATTCGTATACTCCAGTGCAATCTACTGAAGATAATGTTGTTTCGACACATATCACTCAGTGCAAGATTTTCAAGGCTGGAATAGACGAAAAGGAAAACAGACTTTGTACGATGACCGGACAGGCTGTGGACACTATGATGACGCCTACCTAAAGCCCATTGGGACGGTGGCGTTTGATGTTTGTCTATAATCTTTCCTTTCGTGCCCTTAATGGTTTATTCTCTTGTTGCTCTGGCTTCTGCCAAGTCATTGAGTACCTTCATTGTGGCTTTCTAGGCTATTGTTTTTTTGTATTATATTTACACGAGCATATTTGTGTTTTACTTATATTGCCTATTGATGCTGCCTTGTTGGTTAGAGATTTAATCATGGCGGGGATCTCTTTATTTACACTGTCCTGTTTTAATGGGTTGACAGTAAGGTAAGTGTGAGGTTTGGTGCACCCTAGAACCAGTTTAAACCCCCAGTGGCCTACTTTGCCACTGACCGTTCCAAGGCGGTAGCCCTATTGTCAACCCTTTTGTGTTTGTGATGTCGTTTGCATTTTTTATTACTTTTGCCTTTTCGTTTGTCTGTTTTCGTGTTTGTTTTTGTGTTTTGTGGTTGACTGTCGTCCTTGAATGCTGCTTTCCCTGTCCGATATTGTTATCCTTCTTTCCAACCCCAAATTACACAAACAACCATATGAAGCCCGTTTTTTCCAGTTCTAGTTCTTACACCACTAAAAATATCTCCAAACTTTTAACATCTTGTCTTACTGCCGTTAAAGATCGCTTAAACAATGTTGTGTTGAAGTGCATAATTTACTTTGGTCTATTAACAATGCAGGCGACGTCCTTGATACAATTTGCAATAAACGTCAAACTTCATCTATAAGTACTTTTGATTTTTCTACATTATATACAACTTTAAATTCCATTATGTTTATTTCGCTCTTCGGGGCATTTAATTTTTATTAGATACTGGGACCATACGCCGTACGACATGGGGAAGCGATAAACTCCATGTCCACCGCCATATGCATGCCATCTTCGGGATGGTTAAAATTGTGTATTATTGATTTTATGAAAATTGAGCTCTGCTAAACCCGGGGCTACAGGACGTGAGCGGTAGCTAGCATATTTCACTACCGCTCATGAACAGTCTCAATGAAATCGAGACTGCAATATTTCGTATGTGTCGTGCTCGGCCGTTTCCAAAGGTTCATTATTATACTCTTTTTTACCACACCACCTTATCAAAGAAAAGGTTATTGCTCTCATTACAAAAAAAACGTTTTCTATGGAAAATACTACATTTTTGGCCTGTAATAATATTAAAGCGTCGTTTACTAACGGCAGTTTCGACAATTACACTATGTGGACTTGCCATTACGTTTGTGAATCACTTAATTTTCTATTAGATACTATTTTCGTCAGGTATGGAACTACCGTTTATAGACAAATTTTTGGTATTACTATTGGTACGAACTGTGCACCCCTTGTCGCAGATTTGTTTTTATATTGCTATGAAAGAGAGTTCATGTTGAGTCTGTCACCAGATACCCAGGCAAATGTTATTGAAGCCTTTAATGACACCACTCGATTACTGGATGACATATTGCACATTGACAACCCTTTCTTTTCTACTATGGTTAATAATATGTATCCTAAAGAACTTCAACTTAACAAAGCTATTATTTCTGATATTAAAACTTCTTTTCTCAATTTAGATCTCACCATTGAAAACGGTGAAATACTTACCAAATTCTATGACAAGAGAGATGTTTTTAATTTTGGTTTAAACAATAATATACACATTATAATAGTAAGGATCTAAAAACAAGCTTATCAAAGCTTATATAAATTCATCTCCTTATTTTGACATTGTTAATTATCCCCATTTAGTTGGGGATGTTCCCGAGCAACTTCTTATGGGACCTACGAGTATGTGTCTCAACTTATTTGTTTTACTAGAGCTTATACTCGAGTTGAGAACTTTGATATTCGTAATCTTAGTATAACTAAAAAGATTCTCCATAAGGGCTACCGTTACCATAAACTTTAAAAACCATTTGCAAAATTGTATTATCGTAATCCTGATCTTCTTTCTAAATATAATAGTTATTTTAAGACTCTTCTGCGACAAGGATTATCACATTCTGACTTCTATGGTGACGTGACTTACAAACTTCGTAAAATCCGTGGTCATTATAACTTCTATACTATCTTGTTCAACTTGTTAAAAGGTTTATCAAAAGAGATTATGACCCTGTCATTTTGCAACGTACTGCATGCTTAGTGGTGGAAACCATTTTGCTTTCCTTTTTAATTGTGCGATGACCGGACATGGAACCTTCAATGCGGTACTTTTATACCATTCCATGGCCCGCGGCGTATGGTCCGGTTTCTAAATAATTTGCCCTTAACGAGGAAACAGTGGGCAAAATAAGCATAATGAAGTTAGTTGGGAGCAGAGGTTATGAAGCCTGCGTATCACAAGTAACAATCAAAGATTAAATTAAAAAGCTGAAACTGAAACCATCTTGCTTGCTGAAGAGTGTCCTGATCAGTTCTCTATTGCCAATACAGAGATGAAATTCGAGCAAATAAGAGACAGTATTAGAAATATTAGCTTTCTTCAGTTAAAGTTCTTCTATCGGGTAGATAGTACATGTATTAACCATAGTATAAAATAAAGGTTTGCCAATGCTTAATATGTCATTCAGATATCGAGGGTGTTATAAAAAGCTTCGTTCATCTGCCTCAATACCTTGTGAAAGACTCAGCACTAAACATATTTCATATCAATACAAAAACAAATCTGCGAGAAAACGTGCACAGTTCGTAGCCATACATTTATCAACATTTTTTCTTTAAACGGAATTTCCTTATCTGATGACTACGTAATCTAATAGGAATATACATGTTCACACACTTTTTGGCAAGTCCGCGTATTGTATTTGTCCAAAATTCCGTTAATAAAACACAGTAATTTTGTTATAGACCAAATATGTAGTTTCTCTCTAGCAAATGCTTTTTTTATAAGAACAATTTGCTTGCCTTTGATATTGTTTTGCTGTAAGGTTGTGTATTGTGTGGCAAGAAACTAAATCATTAAATATAGACAAGACAATATTGAAGACAAACATCAAACATCATCGTTTTACTATAGATGACGCTTGACGCTTATTACATTTTGTTTCAAGAATGTTTTCTAAAAGTGTTCATTAACCAAAATAAATTAATCCAAGATTTGTCATAATCTTCCGCAAAATATTGTTTTACTCTATCATTAATGGCAGTAAGACAATAATATTCAGATTCGGAGATGTGTGTAATAGTGCTTGTACTAGAATTAGAAATAAAGGTTGATTGATAATGCTGATTATTTAATTTAGGAATCCAGAACATAGTTTGAAGTTGGTTTTTCCGTTCCGTCTACCCCCGCATTGAAAGTGATGCACTGAGTTACATGCGCGCTTTGGAAGCTTGTATTATCATAACTTTCAATTTACTTTTATAAATGTTTTTTTTTTCAGAAGTATTCTGCGACGAGGACCATCTTATTTGACTTCTATGGAGACGAGATTTACAAATTTCAGGAGATCATTGGTCATGATCACTTCCATACAATCTTTTTATCAATGTTATACTTGTTAAACTATATAAACAAAGGGTATCGCCCTGTCCTTTTGCATTGAACTGCATGTTTAATGTTTGACCAAGTTATAGTTAGCCACTGTGCTTTCCTATTTGATTGTGCAATGACCAGTCAGATTGGGGACCATATCTAAATGCTGAAACGTATGGTAACGCTTAATGTGTGTGTTTAATATTGTCTTGTCGTGTCGTAAACGGTTTAATTAGCTTGCTTTGGTTTCTGCCAACTATTTTTGTTTAGTGGCTTTCTAGGCATGTTTACATTCATATATGGTCATACAGTTTAGCTTGATTACGTACTTATACTGCCATTAGTGTTTCCTTGTATGTTAGATATATAGCCTGATGGAAATGTTTGTGTTTACAATGGTCCATTTTATTGGAATGACAATACCGCAAGAGAGAAATTTGGTGCACCTAGTTTGTTAGAGGATATAGCTTAGCGGGGATTTTTATTTCCATTTTTATTGGGATGACGATTGGAAAAGTGAGGATTGGTGCACCCTAGAACCTAGTTTTAACCCCAGTGGCGATATCTCTATTGTCGACCTTTTGAATTTCTGATGTTGCATACTTTGCTTCTATCTATCCGTGTGAGTGTTGTTTGTTTCAAATGCGTACTTCTGGTTGACTGCTATTAATGTAACATTTATTGCTCGACTTTTGTACCTATAACTATTGCCTCATGTTCCTTGAACCAATATTTAACATTCTGTAAACATTGCGTATAATAATACTTTCCAATATAAACGTAAAATCTCTATATTTTATTATTTTATCATATATTGGACCTCACAGATCAAGACAAGACGACACAATCAATTGGATAGTATTAAAGTGTATGATGTGTTTGTGAAACTCAGACAAACTATGTAACAATAAATAGATTTTCCATTGAATGGAATATTGAATTGAAGTTCAGGTTTATTGGTATTGTTGAATAGCTAATGAGCATATGTAACAACATTGTAAATGTCAAATTAGTATTTATTGTTTAACCACTCAGAGGATATGTTGTCTGCTTTTTAATTTAGTCTTTTGGCTGTTACTTGTGATACGCAGGCTTCATAACCGATGCTCCCAACTAAATTCCATTTTGTTTATTTCGCTCCTCGGGGCATAGTATTTTGTTAGATACTGGGTCCATACGCCGCTGGTGGCAGCAAAGACTCTATGTCCACCTCCATATGCATGCCATTTTCGGAATGGTTACAATTATGTACTATAGATTTTATGAATATTGAGTTCTGCTCAACCCGGGGCTAGAGGGCGTGAGCGGTAGCTAGCATAGTTTACTACCGTTCATGGACAGACTCAATCAAACCGAGACTGCACTATTTTGTATGTGTCGTGTTCGGCCGTTTCCAAAGGTCCACTCTCATACTCTTTTAAATAGTATTCAACAGGCATGATGTTTTGGAACTGCATTCTCAAACTTTGATGCCGCTCATCAGACTTCAAACGAAACTCGTCAACGGTATAAACGGATATTTTTTTTTATAAAATAATCTAACTGTAAGAAATATAATAAAACAAATAGAATTCAGTCAGTATGATTTGCAAGGTAACTCTATTTAGAAAACAAAAGTAGATAATTATCAAAAGGATTCTTCTATATGTCCGTCAGTATCTAAATGGAATCTGTATTTCAATATTAATACAGAGGTGTTGCACCTTATATTGCATTTTCCAAAACAGACTCAATACAACCGAGTCCGCTACTTTGCTTTCTTCTTGTGATTGTTGCTTCCAAGGGATTCCCTTTTCAGTAATTATACACACAAAATAAATATTGTTTAAACTACACATTTTTAGATAGTTTTCGTTTAAAGTCATATTTAAAGTAAATCAAGGGCCACAACTCTATTCCGAAACGGCAAACAATTTGATTTGCCATCACAATTATTAAAATTTACTAAAACTTTATTGTATAAAGCTTGACCGAAACTTTATAATATTCAACCTAAGCTCAACTAAAATGTGCCTTTTCGAATATCAAGGAACCATAACTCTATTTAGAAACGGCAAAAGTCAACATTGATCGTACGGAATTGGTATCTTATTGATATAAAGTGTCACAGCCATTTTAGTTAAAAAAAATGTAGATAAGTATTCAACAACAAACACGTAAGCTTGAACATAAAAGAAATATAAAAAGATCGGACAGGGAAAGTAGCATTCAAGGAGGACAGTCAACCTCAAAACACAGAAACAAACACGCAAACAGACAAACAAGAAGGCAAAAGCAATAATAAATGCAAACGACATCACAAACACAAAAAGGGTTGACAATAGGGCGACCGCCTTGGAACGGTCAGTGGCAAAGTAGGACACTGGGGGTTTACACCGGTTCTAGGGTGCACCAAACCTCACACTTACCCTACTGTCATCCCATTAAAACAGGACAGTGTAAATAAAGAAATCCCCGCCATGATCTAATCTCTAACCAACAAGGCAGCATCAATAGGCAATATAAGTAAGACACAAATATGCTCGTGTAAATATAATACAAAAAAACAATAGCCTAGAAAGCCACAATGAAGGTACTCAATGACTTTGCAGAAGCCAGAGCAGTAAGAGAATAAACCATTAAGGGCACGACAAGAAAGATCATGGACAAACATCAAACACCACCGTCCCAATGGGCTTTCGGTAGGCGTCATCATAGGGTCCACAGCCTGCCCGGTCATCGTACAATTAAAGAGGAAAGCATAGTGGCGAACTGTAAAAGGGTCCACCACCAAGCATGCAGTACGTTGCAAAATGATAGGGTCATAACCTCTTTTGATAAACTTATTAACAAGTTTAACGAAGATAGTATGAAAGTGATCATGACCTAGAATCTTTTTTTTATAATATCTTTATTTTCAACATTATTTTCATACATGGTTTATATATACATTTTGATTTAAAACATATATAATAAAGTGTAGACTTAAAGATAATACGATGTTTTTGGTTTTTGTGGAAGATTTCTGCCCGATCATGTTTTTTTTTAAATGGATTATATTTTTACCATTCATACTAAAAGAGAGAAATTCAGCAACAACAACAAACAATACCAAAACCACAACAACAACAAAAAATACACAATACCCATCGCATTATGTATTTTCATTATTTACTCATTTGAATGTGCCTATGCTTGTAAGTTATTTTATTTAAAATTGACTACTTATAATGGCTCTATTTCTCGTTTTGTTGAAAGAAGAAAAAGGAGCTGGAATCTTCCACATATATATGTAACAAAAATATCTATACAATGTTCCATTAATACAATTTGTTGGAATAAAGTTGTTGGCTCTTAAATAAAAAAAAAGGAAAAATATTTGCCTGAAATATTATACAGAATTCAATGACTAAATATATTAAATTTAAAAAGTTTTCAGGAACAATCAATTTGCTTACTTGGGAATTACAATGTCAACACATTGAATACTATATAATACCACAAAGGAAAAAAACCTATGGAGAGAAATGTAGTCTAGAAAAAAAAGAAGATTTACTAAGTGTAATTAGAAAAAAGAATGAAAAAATAAATAAATTTATAATATTAAAAAACAAAACAAAACAAACAAAAAAAAACGAATACCAGCCAAGGTGATGTTTAACATTATTTATTTTTAAAGAGTAACTATGGACGTGCGTTTTCCCTTTCAAAAACAAGATATGAAAATTAATTTAGGAGAAAGGATCTCCATTTGCTGTTATGTTTGTCTATTTTGTCATTTTTAAGAGCAATTTCTTTTTCGATTTCTATACTTTTAAATAAATATGTTTTGTAACCTAAACAACTTGGAATGGTTTTCCTACATTTGTTTATGTAAATGAAGTATTTTGCATTTATAATTATGAAATTCAATACATTTACATGTGTTTGCGTATTAACTATACCAAAGGTTATATTTTGCAAACTCAAGTTAATATGTATGTCATGTGTAATTAAGAACCTATGCAAATCTGACCAGAAAGATTGTATATGTATACATTCCCAAAATAAATGATTTACTGTTTCTGTTTGCATTGCACAGAAATCGCAAAGATTAGAATTAGCAATTTTAAATTTCAGTAATTTTGTATTGGTTGCTACAATCCTCATAAGATATTTATATTGGAAATTGCGCAGTTTTGTTGAAATAGTTGAATATATTGGTATAGTGTAAAAAAAAATCCACTCTAGATTAGCGTTTGGAAACTCTTGTTCCCAACTGTGTGGTTGTATAATATCATTGTTAATCTCGTTTCGTAATTGATGATTGTACAAAAATTTGTTTGTATAATTGGATTTTTGAAGTTTTTCTAAAAGATTTGGTGTAACGTTTTGTGCATTGATTTGTTCGTTTTTTATTTTATTTTTGAAATTTTGGGGAATACATGATATTAATGATGTATACTTGAGAAAATCTTTCTGTGGTATGTCATATAGGTAAGCAAAAAATTCAAAATTATAAAATTGTTTGTGTCTATAATCATACATGTGTTCAAAATATGTTATACCCTTATAAAGCCAGTCCTTATGATATATTGGTTTGCCGTTTACTTTTATGTTCGAGTTATTCCATATTATACCTTTGCTTACTGTTTTAATTTCAGCGTGTTTATTTATTTTTTCCCATGCACTAAGTATATTTTGTAAAAAAGTTTTTTTTCGAACATTTTTTTGATATCGTTTTCATTAATATTGCATTCAAAAATTGTATTTCCTCCATATTTTTCTAATTCATATAATTATATTTGTTTCCATTGACCGGCTGTATTGTCCATTAACCTTTTTATCCAGCTGGCTTTAAGAGAGTATATAAATTTCTGTATATCAATCATTTTAATACCCCCATTCTCGTAATCTTGTATAAGTGTGGCTTTTTTAATTTTGCTTGGTTTATTGTCCCAAAGAAATTTGAACATAATATCGTTTATTTCTTTAATTGTTTCGTTTGGTGGATCGGGTAGGACGGTTAGTGGATATATTAACTTTGGAAGAGCAAACGTTTTTAAAACAGTGATTTTTCCAAGTAGGGTTAGTTTTCTATGCTGCCAACTTTTTAAACAATTTTTGAACTGTTCTAGTTTAGGTTCCAGATTAAGTTTAAAAACACCAATCTTGTTTGTATTGAAAACCATTCCAAGAGCTTTTGCTTTTTCAGATGACCATGTAAACTTTCGATTTTCTAAAAATTGTATTTGACTGTTTTTCATTGTACCTACTCTTAAAACACTGCATTTTGAGGTGTTGAGTCTCAAACCAGATATATTTCCAAAAGAATCCAAAGTATGAATTAGTTTCTCAAATGACTGTTTTGATCCATCTGTTAAAAAATTTGCATCATCCGCAAATAAATTGTTTTTAATCTCAATGTCTGCTACAGTAATGCCTTTTATATTATTATTGTTTTTTTATTTCAAATGAGAGCAATTCTTTATATATAATAAACAGATACGGTGATAGTGGGCATCCCTGTCAAACCCCTCGTTTAATAGAGAAAAAATCTGTTATGTGCCCATTATTAATGACACTACTTTTAGCGTCGTTGTAAAATAGCTCTATCCATTTAATAAAATTATCTCCAAAATTAAAATGTCTTAAGGTATTAATTAAAAACATATGATTTATGCTATCAAATGCTTTCTCGAAATCGGAAAATAATAGCAGACCTGGAACATTGTGTTCTTCAACATGATCTAAAACTTCAAATAAAAGACGTATGTTTTCTCCAATATATCTTCCTTTTAAAAAGCCAGTTTGAGAGCTATCTATTATTGTTAATATGACGCGTTTTACCCTATTTGCAATAGCTTTTGTAGCGATTTTATAATCTGTATTAAGTAGACTAATTGGGCGCCAGTTTTCTAAAAATGTTGTATCTTTTCCAGATTTTGGAATCAGTGTTATATAGCTTTGTTTTTGAAGTTCATTTAGATGTCCACATCTAAAAGAATAGTTAAGTGAATTAATGAGAAAACATTTGATGTCGTTCCAAAATATTTTATAAAATTCAGTGGTTTATCCGTCAGAACCAGGACTTTTTTCGTTTTTCATTTCCTTTAAAGCCGCAGCACATTCAAACTCCGTTAAAACTCCTTCACATTTTTGTTTTTCAGTTTCGTTAAGTTTTGGAATAGAATCATTATAGAAATCTTTATCCGATGATATTTGTTTTGTTTCTGTGTATAATTTTGAATAATATTCGTTGAGAGCTTTTAAAATAACTTTTGTGTTTGAAACAATGTTTTCTTTAACTTTTAACCTATTTATTGTTTTGCTTTCAGCCTTTTTCTTTTCTAAATTTGAAAAATATCTAGTATTTCTTTCATCATTTTCAACCTTTTCTGATTTTGAACGCAAAATAAAGCCGTTTAATCTATTCTCTAGTATTTTTTCGAGTTCATTTTTATACGCCTCATATTCCACTTTTAATATGTGTAACTCCGTTTCATTCGACGTCTTTTCGATTTTTGACTCTATGTCTTTTATATCCGATGCCATTTTTTTTCCAGTCAATAAGTCTTTTTTCTTTTTTGCAGATGTATACTTTATAGTTTTATTTCTAATTGTTCCTTTTAAGATTTTCCAGAGAGTACTTGGATTTGCATTATTATTTAAGCCAGCTATTTCGCGTAATGCTTTACGGATGCTTTCTTGAAATTCTGTTTGTAATAATATGCTATTATTTAATTTGAAATATCCAGGACCTTTTGGATTGCTTGCTAAATCTAAAGAAATTGTAACAATTGAGTGATCTGTTTTAAAACCTGTCTTTATTTGGCTCTGCGAAACATTTTTAACAAGACTGTCTGAAATTAGAAAATAATCAAGACGGCAAAATATTGGTGGTCTGTTATTTGAATGCCATGTATATTGGCGTTTTGTAGGATTGTGTAATCTCCAAATATCCGATAAATTATGTGTATCCATTAGTCTTTGCAACTTTAATCTACATTTATTGTGATCGCTAATTCGACCATTTTTCTTATCTAATTTATGTTCTAGAACTGTATTAAAATCTCCACCTATTATAACGTTATTTTCATTATTATTGAAAATAAAGTTATCTAGTTTTTCTATTACAGTGGGGTCGTCCATATTTGTACCATAGATGTTTAGAATCTTACGAAGTTTATAAATCACATCACCATAGAAGTCAGGTTGTGATAGTCCTTGTCATTTTCCTTACGTAATTCAAGGGCCATAACTATATTTTGAAAAGGCGAAAATTGGCCATGATTGTAAGGAAGTGGTGTCTTACTGATATAATGCTTCACATCACATTTGGTTTAAATCCAAAACTATTAAGAGACGTTATCGACAACATGCATCTAAGCTTTATCATAAATGTGGATGTCCATCCTCCACTGACCCATCCTTCCGCCATCATAGGTCCATAAACCGCTTTCAAGTACTAAAGAACGTTTTAAAAAGTTGAATATTGAATTCTGCATAAAGAGAATATATTCAGGAGTGTTTATGTCTTCTTATACCAAAATAATCAAAGACCTAACACATACAATTTACGCATTCCTTTTTGTTTTGAACATCACTTTTGTTTTTAACACATACGGGCTTCCGCAGAAAATGCGTTGACGTTACGTAACGAAATATATGCTAAAACTCCATACAGTGGTTTAACATATAGCACAGTTTGTGCCATTGATATGCAGAAACAATCACGAGTATATCTTTCCGGATAAACTAAAAGTGTTTTTTGCAATCACAAATAAGAATGTACAGTGGCATATATATTCATTTAAGTGGGGTTGTTTTCATATGTTATATCACGGTATGATGTGAATTTGACCGTAAAAAATGACCCGTTTTTCTTTGCTTCGGTCATATACAGGCCTAATATGAACAATATAAGTTGTTTCTGGATGACAAGTTGCTTCCATCGTTAGTAACAATTTGCATAGTTTCTGTTGTATGCTTTATGTTAATACTTATATGTTTCACGTTTACATGTATTTATATAAGATCTATGTTAAATACTAAACTCATGTTTTTGACAAACATGATTTAATAGTCGAGCACGCTGTTCTCTCGCAGCTTTTGTGGTGCTTCGCATTATGAATTAAATTGCCAAGTGTACTGTCATTTCCGAGTAATGTTTAGATTGTGGTGGTTTTAATAGTGTTTTACGACATATTAAGCACATGTATGGCTATATATGACGGTCGATTGCATATCAGCCACTTGCTTAATGATGGAATGTTATCATTCATAAATAAACATTCATAAATATAATCCATAGATAACATTCATAAATAAACACTGCTGAGGAAGCTAAATCTTTTTTTGTATATCATATATACACTTAACAAACTTTGTAATTGGTCACCTGGGTAAAAACAAACAATACATGCATATCTAACATTGTTTATGAAAATGCTCAATGCTGATTGGCTATTGAGCAGTTTTGAAAAAGCTATAAAAAACCTCTGACGTCACGTCCTTCAACCGTTAGAACGTCATTTTAAACGATTTTCAACGTCGGAAAACATCCAAAACAACGATAACGTTATTGTAAGGCAAAGTTACGTGCAAACAACACATTGAACTTGTTAGAAACACGATAAAGCTGTATATTTTCTTCGTTTGGTGTAGAGAGATGGACGTAAGTAGTGAGAATGTGTTTGGATTGTGTTCAATCTCTCAAAAATGTTTAGGTTATATAAAATACATAACAATCCATGTCAGATAAGAAATAAAATATTTCCAGCGGGTTTATATTGTGCGAGATCAAAACCTGGTGGTTGGGACTTGAAACACATCGCAATCGCGGGCCTACGGCCCTTGGTATTGATGGTCTTCAAGTCCCGTCCACCAAGTTTTTATCTGGGACAATATAAACCCGCTGGAAATATTTTATTTCTTAAATATAATTTAATAATGTATTGCATAACACAATTTAAGGCGTATATTTGCTGAACATTTCATTGCAAAACTAATATTTCAAACATTACAAAGGTATTAAAGTCAACACCCTCAAAACCAAGAGTCACATTTAAAAATGGCGTTATATATCTGGTGGGGCCTCCTTAAGCGACACCAAGATGACATTTTGCAGTTATTCTACCACCTATAAAAAATAGTGGCAATTATAGCTGCGAGGTTTGGAAACACATCAGGGTTGAAAATATAGAGTTGATTCACACACAATTCTGCAAATTGAAACTAAATGTTAAAACGTTAACAAACACTTTATCGCTCTATTCAGAACTCGTTAGATTTCCACTTCACATTCCGCGATATATAAGAAATAATACTGGTTAAAGATGTACGGAAAAAATATAACACTTGTATATTAAGAACAGGTGTTTCCAAACAAAGAAATGAAATATATGACAATCCCCTAATTATAAACTGGTCTACAAAGGTTCGACATATTTTACAAAACTTCAGCGTCAGTGAGATATGGTTATACCCAGAATATGCATATATAAATATTTTAATCCAGACTTCAACCTTCGAAATCTAAACATTGCTGAACAACTTCTCCAACAGGTTACCGTTACCATAAGTTACGCAAGACGTTTTCTAAGTTTTATTGTCTTAACACTGTTCTGCTATATAAATACAACAAGAATCTTAAAACACTTCTGCGACTACGTTTTATGGAGATGTGATTTACAAACTTAGAAAGATTATCGGTCTTGATAATTTTCATGTATTATTTATCCAAAATTATTTAAAAAATTATACTCAGAGGTTACGACAGAAATATTCTGCGTTGCACTACATGCTTTGTGGTAGACCCTTCTACAGTTTGCAACTAACTTTCTTCTTTGATTGTGCGACGACAGGACGAAGGGTAACTCTATGAAGACGTGTTCCTAAATCCTCCTTGATGAATGTCATTTTCTCCGTTTTGCCGTGCCTTAACGGTTTTACTCTTGGTGATCTGACTTCATACAAGTCATCGAGTAGACTTAGGTTTCATTGATTCATACTTTATATACATGAACATTTCTGTGTTATTTCTTATAATGCCTATCTACGCTTTCTCAAATGTAAGGGGATAACATAGCGGGATTACGTTTGTTTACACTGTACTGTTGTTTAGAGATGATAACAGGATAAGAGTGAGGTTTGGTGCACCCTTGAACCGGTTTAAACTCCCCCAGTGGTCACTTTTGCCACTGACGATCCAAGGCGGTACCCCTGTTGTCAACCCTTATTTGTTTGTGATGTGCTTTTTGACCTGAATATGTTTATGATGTACTTTGTGTATCACAATTGCCTTGTAGTACTTGTTGGAGTGACTGTGTTCTCTTCCTGTTCAACTTATAACTATTTCTTTACTTAATCGTCTACGATATATATATGTTGTACAATGGCGCGCGGATATGAAGCTTTGTTCATCTTTATACATATTTAGGGATCTTAAAACTGGTTTTCTCCTTAGCTGCAACTACTATGGTTGTTCAGTACGATTCTGGATACATCCTGAGATGTTTATTATTTTGTATGTGTTTCTTTAGTTAGTTTCTCAGGATGTGGACTTTATTGTTAGAGAATTCCTTTTGAGGGGATGTAGTTTTGTTTACACTGTCTTGTCTATTTGGGCGTTGAAGACAGGATAATAGCGAGGATTGTGCGCATATAAAATCGATTCAAGCTTACCAGTAGGCCTTATTGCCTACTGACCGTTCCAAGTCGGTAACCCTGTCTTCACCACCCTTTCTGTTGTTTTTTGTCTCTTTCATTGTATTGTCAAGTCCTTGATTGCAGTACAGTGTGGACCTACGATGCCATTGCGCTCGGACGCTGTGGTTTCTATAGGACCCTATATCTCATTTTTGAAAGATCAAGTTATCTTAAAATTCTGGATAATGTTAAATATAGAAATATGGTTGCTAAAATCAGATTGTCTTCTCATAAATTTACTATAGAAACTGGTCGGCACAGAAATGTTGAAATAAATCATGGAAAATGCACGCTATATACTTTAAATGATACTGAAACTAAATACCACGTCATTCTTACTTGCTCATATTTTCAAGATTTGAAAAAAATCACTATTGTTAAACTAGCGTTTTTTGTAAGAAAGCCTTACCAATTATAAACGATGCATTAAATAGCCAATATAATTATGCTTGAATTCAACATAATTGTAATCTATTAGTTTTGTGTTCATGGTAAAACATCCAAGAATAACATTCTCATTTCATCTTACTTTTAATTCCCTTTCTGTCAATATTATTATGTTTGTTTTAAACTACGATTGAGTATGACGATGAGTAGTATGCTTAAATCAAAATAAAATATATGTTCTGTTCTGTTCTGTTCTATACATTAAACAGACGCCCGTGAAAGATCACAAAGGATTCGACTTCATTAAAAGTCATATATTTAACGTATATAAGTATATACAATGGAACAATATATGCTTTACTTATTCTGATGGTTGTCTCGTATCATTTGCTTTATTATCCGATAAAGATGATCCTTTCTACACATTAAATGAGCAATGTCTTGCATAACACAAATAAAACCTGTATAAGAAACAAAGTCTTTATTCAATAATTAGGAGAGAAGTTAATATTGTCAACAAAGTAACACAAACACATTAATTGAGTAATACCCTAAACACGGCACACTTAACGCATGCTATTTGTATTACGGAACTGACATGGCTATGAGTGCTCTCTTAGTATTGAATGTATTTCTAGTTAAATTTCTTGAACGACACCGTAACACACATGTACACGGAGTTAATAATATAGACGTCTTTTAAACAAAACGGTACTAATTCCGACGTAAATAGCAGTTTCGCTTAACGTATAATTATGATATTCACATCATGGGATATCATGTGGATGTACATGTGGATTGTTTATTTCGGTATAAATCTCTAAGTCGGCGTAAAGCACATTCTGGTATTATTTGTCAAGTATGCATCAGATTCCCTCATTGAGAGTTATATAATCTGTATGTAGGTCTGCTCCAAAGTCCATTATTGTCCATTATCACACAGGCTTATTTATTTTTTGGAAAATCTTCATTATGACATTTTTGCAAGGGCGTGCATATACACCACACATATGCCCTATTTGTTGAAAGTTGAAATCATAAATAAAAGTAATGGTGTGGTCATTTTGTTCATTCTAGTTGATTCATTCGATTTTGGCAACTAAAAAACTGTTCATGTATTTTGTGTTGATATATGATTGCTTTCATTTAGAACTTCCAAATCAATATGACTTCAATGAAAATTCAATGTACCTTAAGTGACTTCCTTCTGATCTTTAGTCATATATGGGTGCCTTCTGTTCCTTAGTCATATATGGGTGCCTTCTGTTCCTTAGTCATGTATGACTTCCTTCTGTTCCTTACTCATATATGGGTGCTTTTTGTTCCTTAGTTATGTATGACTTCCTTCTGTTCCTTAGTCACGTATGACTTCCTACTGTTCCTTAGTCATGTATGGGTGCCTTCTGTTCCTTAGTCATGTATGACTTCCTTCTGTTCCTTAGTCACGTATGACTTCCTTCTGTTCATTAGTCATGTATGACTTCCTTCTGTTCCTTAGTCATGTATGGGTGACTTCTCTTCCTTAGTCATGTATGACTTCCTACTGTTCCTCAGTCATATATGGGTGCCTTTTGTTCCTTAGTCATATATGGGTGCATTTTTGTTCCTCAGTCATATATGGGTGCCTTTTGTTCCTCAGCCATATATGGGTGCCTTTTGTTCCTTAGTCATATATGGGTGCCTTTTGTTCCTAAGTCATATATGGGTACCTTTTGTTCCTCAGTCATATATGGGTGTCTTCTGTTCCTCAGTCATATATGGGTGCCCTTTTGTTCCTTAGTCATATATGGGTGCCTTTTGTTCCATAGTCATGTGTGACTTCCTTCTGTTCCTTAGTCATGTATGACTTCCTTCTGTTCCTTAGTCACGTATGACTTCCTTCTGTTCATTAGTCATGTATGACTTCCTTCTGTTCATTAGTCACGTATGACTTCCTTCTGTTCATTAGTCATGTATGACTTCCTTCTGTTCCTTAGTCATGTATGGGTGCCTTCTCTTCCTTAGTCATGTATGACTTCCTACTGTTCCTCAGTCATATATGGGTGCCTTTTGTTCCCTAGTCATATATGGGTGCATTTTGTTCCTCAGTCATATATGGGTGCCTTTTGTTCCTCAGCCATATATGGGTGCCTTTTGTTCCTTAGTCATATATGGGTGCCTTTTGTTCCTAAGTCATATATGGGTACCTTTTGTTCCTCAGTCATATATGGGTGCCTTCTGTTCCTCAGTCATATATGGGTGCCCTTTTGTTCCTTAGTCATATATGGGTGCTTTTTGTTCCATAGTCATGTGTGACTTCCTTCTGTTCCTTAGTCATGTATGACTTCCTTCTGTTCCTTAGTCATATATGGGTGCCTTCTGTTCCTTAGTCATGTATGGGTGCCTTCTGTTCCTTAGTCATGTATGGGTGCCTTCTGTTCCTTAGTCATATATGGGTGCCTTCTGTTCCTTAGTCATGTATGACTTCCTTCTGTTCCTTAGTCATGTATGACTTCCTTCTGTTCCTTAGTCATATATGGGTGCCTTCTGTTCCTTAGTCATGTATGGGTGCCTTCTGTTCCTTAGTCATGTATTGGTGCCTTCTGTTCCTTAGTCATATATGGGTGCCTTCTGTTCCTTAGTCATGTATGACTTCCTTCTGTTCCTTAGTCATGTATTGGTGCCTTCTGTTCCTTAGTCATATATGGGTGCCTTTGTTCCTTAGTCATGTATGACTTCCTTCTGTTCCTTAGTCATGTATGACTTCCTTCCGTTCCTTAGTCATGTATGGGTGCCTTTTGTTCCTTAGTCATACATGGATGCCTTTTGTTCCTTAGTCATGTATGACTTCCTCCTGTCCTTAGTCATATATGGGTGCCTTCTGTTCCTTAATCATGTATGACTTCATTCTGTTCCTTAGTCATATATGAGTGCCTTTTGTTCCTTTGTCATGTATGACTTCCTTCTGTTCCTTAGTCATATATGACTCTTTTCTGTTTATTAGTCATGTATGACTTCCTTCTGTTCCTTAGTCATACATGTGTGCCTTCTGTTCCTTAGTCATGTATGACTTCCTTCTGTTCCTTAGTCATGTATGACTTCCTTCTGTTCCTTAGTCATGTATGGGTGCCTTCTGTTCCTTAGTCATGTATGACTTCCTTCTGTTCCTTAGTCATGTATGGGTGCCTTCTGTTCCTTAGTCATGTATGGGTGCCTTCTGTTCCTTAGTCATGTATG
The DNA here is from genome assembly GCA_037043455.1 of Cyrtodaria siliqua. Lineage (NCBI taxonomy): Eukaryota > Metazoa > Mollusca > Bivalvia > Adapedonta > Hiatellidae > Cyrtodaria > Cyrtodaria siliqua. The sequence goes on from JAWPHD010008213.1 coordinate 59,006, forward strand.
GGTGCCTTCTGTTCCTTAGTCATATATGGGTGCCTTCTGTTCCTTAGTCATGTATGACTTCCTTCTGTTCCTTAGTCATGTATGGGTGCCTTCTGTTCCTTAGTCATATATGGGTGCCTTCTGTTCCTTAGTCATGTATGACTTCCTTCTGTTCCTTAGTCATGTATGGGTGCCTTCTGTTCCTTAGTCATATATGGGTGCCTTTGTTCCTTAGTCATGTATGACTTCCTTCTGTTCCTTAGTCATGTATGACTACCTTCTGTTCCTTAGTCATGTATGGGTGCCTTTTGTTCCTTAGTCATACATGGATGCTTTTTGTTCCTTAGTCATGTATGACTTCCTCCTGTCCTTAGTCATATATGGGTGCCTTCTGTTCCTTAATCATGTATGACTTCCTTCTGTTCCTTAGTCATATATGAGTGCCTTTTGTTCCTTTGTGATGTATGACTTCCTTCTGTTCCTTAGTCATATATGACTTCTTTCTGTTTATTAGTCATGTATGACTTCCTTCTGTTCCTTAGTCATGCATGTGTGCCTTCTGTTCCTTAGTCATGTATGATTTCCTTCTGTTCCTTAGTCATGTATGGGTGCCTTCTGTTCCTTAGTCATGTATGACTTCTTTCTGTTCATTAGTCATGTATGACTTCCTTCTGTTCCTTAGTCATGCATGTGTGCCTTCTGTTCCTTAGTCATGTATGACTTCCTTCTGTTCCTTAGTCATGTATGACTTCCTTCTGTTCCTTAGTCATGTATGGGTGCCTTCTGTTCCTTAGTCATGTATGACTTCCTTCTGTTCCTTAGTCATGTATGGGTGCCTTCTGTTCCTTAGTCATGTATGACTTCCTTCTGTTCCTTAGTCATATATGACTTCCTTCTGTTCCTTAGTTATGTATGGGTGCCTTCTGTTCCTTAGTCATGTATGGGTGCCTTCTGTTCCTTAGTCATGTATGACTTCCTTCTGTTCCTTAGTCATGTATGGGTGCTTTCTGTTCCTTAGTCATGTATGACTTCCTTCTGTTCCTTAGTCATGTATGACTTCCTTCTGTTCCTTAGTCATATATGGGTGCCTTCTGTTCCTTAGTCATGTATGGGTGCCTTCTGTTCCTTAGTCATGTATGACTTCCTTCTGTTCCTTAGTCATATATGGGTGCCTTCTGTTCCTTAGTCATGTATGACTTCCTTCTGTTCCTTAGTCATGTATGGGTGCCTTCTGTTCCTTAGTCATGTATGGGTGCCTTCTGTTCCTTAGTCATGTATGGGTGCCTTCTGTTCCTTAGTCATGTATGGGTGCCTTCTGTTCCTTAGTCATGTATGACTTCCTTCTGTTTATTATTCATGTATGACTGCCTTCTGTTCATTAATTATGTATGGCGTCCTTCTGTTGCTTAGTCACGTATGACTGCCTTCTTTTGCTTAGTCATGTATAATATGTACCTACATCTCTTATTTATTTCCCTTTCTCGAATCCTCGAAGAAACTAATGATTTTCTCGGTCCATTTACATTGGTGGAGAATCTAATTTGGCATTTTATGAGTTCTGTCAAGATGCCTTGTCATTAATTATTAAAGATTGATTTAGAACAATACAAGGCGATGTTTATAGTTTATGTTTATTGGAATATATTGGCCACGGATTCAACAAAATAGAAGTAAGATAAAATGTGTAGTTAATTAAAACATATAGATGTACTTCATGAACCCTGGGTATTGTAGTTCACAAAGACAAATGTACCTAATTAAAAGTTCTTGTATTGAAAATGTCAGATTTCTTATTAACTACACAATAAGTCATTGCTGTGACCCCGAGATTGCTGTAAACCATGTTGAGGCCGTAACGAAAGAACCAGACTAAAACCGTTGAAGTCTTCGAGTTCTGAAAATATAAACATAAAAAAGCCCAAAACACTGTTTTCAGTAACAGGAGCGGGTGGGTGGGTTTATGTTGCGAAAACTGATAAAACATATGCGTTGTACCGTATAAATAACTGAGTCTTTTGTTCTATGAAATTTTTTGAAGGAAGAGGAAGTGATACTTAAAGTTGCCGGTGTCATGTTATAAATTGCACCGGCAGAATTTTATACAATAAATGATATATGGCCACTTAAATAACAGTAATTTGTCCTTTAACGCACACATTTAATTATTAAAGATGGATTTGGAACAATACAAGGCGATGTTTACAGTTTATGTCTATTGGAATATATTGGCCACGGATTCAACAAAAGAGAAGTAAGATAACATGTGTAGTTAATTAAAACATATAGATGTATTTTATAAACCCTGGGTACAGCAGTTCACAAAGAAAACTGTACCTAATTGAACGTTCTTGTATTGAAAATGTCAAATTTCTTATTAACTACAATAAGTCATTGCTGTGACCCTGAAATCCCGAATGTGGATTGCTGTTAACCCTGTTGAAGCCGTGACGGAAGAACCAGACTGAAACCGGTGAAGTCTCCGAGTTCTGAAAATGTAAACTTATGTTGCGAATACTGATAAAAATATTTTTTGTACCGTATAAATTAATGAACATTTTGTTCTATGAAATTTTCTGAAGGAAGTGATAATTAAAGTTGCCGGTGTATGTTATAAATTGCACAGGCAGAATGTTATACAATAATTGGTATATGGCCATTCAAATAACAGTCATGTGTCCATTAACGCACAACTTCCATTATATTTATATCTCTCTATATGTGTTGCCGATATTTTTCTAATACCTGGTATTAAAGATGTAATTATTTAATGATGCGATATTATTTTATTTATTTAAGCTAAATATGATTCATGAATATTTTTAAATAATACATATATCTGTTCACAATTGTCCATGATGAGATGGGTAAGAACCAAATGCATTTATATAGTAATTATAACAAACTACATGACTAGTTATATTGCTCTCTTACCATCACATGCAAAGTCTCATTCAGTCACTCACTTCACTTATCTATTCGTAATAAAATAAATAGTAACTCTTCTTCAAATGTTCGAACTCTTGTTCTTTTTCAAGAAAAATCACAGAAATACAACTTTTAAGTAAAATCCATTTTGTTGTTTAAATGGCTGACGTTTTCATTTAAACAACCAGATGGATTTTACTTAAAAGTTGTATTTCTGTGATTTTTCTTGAAACAGAACAAGGGTTCGAACATTTGAAGAAGAGTTACTATTTATTTTATATTGAATTAAATTTCATAAATGCGTTTCAGGGCGCATAGACATGAACAGGTCACGTCGTGCGCGAACTATTATGATAGTGAAAAAATAAGAATTCAATTATTAAGAATTAGCGACAAAGGTGAGCTAAAGTTACAAAGGTGAGCTAAAGTCATTACGAAAGTCTCACAGCAATTCACCATTCACAGAACTCAGCCTTTCAAAACACGCTTTCAAAACAAGCATCAATTACAATGATAAAAAAGCAAAGCACTCCGCCAATCTGAGTTGTATAGTCTTCTTTGCAATCAATAGTATTGTTGCCATTTTTAGTCTTATTATTACCCGATTTTTATGAAGAGATATCTTGGCTTTCAATGTACGTTTCGTTATCTGACGTTATAGAGCTCATGACGAAGTCCAGGTCAAGCGTAACAGTCTGTTCAATAGATAATGCTAGTAAACCATACAAACAATATGGATAATCTATATGATATTTAAAAAGAATACTGTGTCAGTGCTTTTAATGTATGCATTTGGTTCAAAGTCGTTTTTAGCAATATTTCAGTCATATCACGATGGTGTCTACTAGCAGTGAGCTCAATGCTCAACGTTAGTACTTTTCTATCGAATGTATGAGGCTCGGCACGAAAAACGCAGACTTGCTTGGAAGAACCATGTTATTATTTGTATTCTAAGTTTCGCCAAATAAACCTAATGCTTCCTAATTTGGAGATATCCTTAGTTACACTGTCCTGTTTAATCGGGATGACAATTGGTAACACTAGCTTTGATGCACCTTAGAACACCTTAGAACCGGGTTTAAACCCTCCCCACTCCACCATCATCACACACACACAGCGATGTGTTTGCCACTGACCGTTTCAAGGCGGTACCCTTGTTATCAACCCTTTTATGTTTGTGGTATCGCACACTTGCCTTCTATTTATCCATGTAATTGCTGTTTATTTTGGATGACGGAGTTCTGCGAATGCTACATTTCCTAAAGTTCAGCTTTTGTTTTTACTTTGATCGTAAAACGCTCTGCCTTAGTATTTTCGGTATCTAATGTATATACACAGTACTATAATAATGCATGACTTATAATGTGCATTGCCAGCAATACATGAAGGATACGTAGATTCATGTAATTTCAGTAGTAAATTATTTCTATTTTCGTGTAATGTTGCCAGTTTATTCATGGTTATTTGGTAATGCAGCAATATTATGATTATATGTATGCAACATATTTGAAATATGAGCTGTAGTTAATTTAATTATATATTTGTATTTCAAATGCATGCACTGGACTAAATAACTCAAATAGTGTAGATTTTACACCATTTACTCTTAATGGCAACAGCTGCTGCGTTATTACCATCAGATGAACATGCGTATTATAACAGGTTGATGCTATTCTTAATAAATGGTAGTAAAATAGTATTTAAAGATCACTTTGACATATTCCACCCGCCACCTACTCTTTAACAAATATGACCAATACTCAGTTTTGTACCCAATGATCGGACACCCTCCAGTTGATTCGGAAAACTTTGACATTACCTTGTTGGCATGCCTGTTGCGCAATACATTACGTGGTCCCACTCTTATTCCATTAAGCGTTGGGAAAGCTCATATAAGCAGCATTTTGTAACGGATATTTCGACAATAAAACACATTTAAAAACATTTTTACTAAAAAAAATGTGATAACCTGTTTAAAATGACCTTTTTACAATATGTAAACTTATTAAACCGAAATTAAGGTTTTATTTCATACCCCAGCCAACCCCGTTTTCGTTTCTTGGAGAAGGGGTAGGATGGGGTATGAAAGTTAATACTCGGACCATGTAATGAAAAGTCTCCGGTAAATAATTATGATCCATTGAAATCAAAAGATCCATTACAATTTAAAGCAATTTGCTGCGATAATTTAAATTAAAAATAGATAAGATCGTATATTGTATTACTAACAATAATTATTTTATAACATATTGGGGATGTCGAACTGTGTTTTAACATCGTCAATATATTCAAATACCTTTATCCAGCCTATTGTAGTGGGGTTGGGGGAAGGCGGGGTCGGGGCAGGGAGAGAATTTGTAGGTATATGTATGGCACTGTTTCCAGCCTTTTGTATTGGGGTGGGGTAAGGGGAGAGCATTTTTTTATAGATAGATGTATTACACTGTTTCCAGCCTTTTGTATTAGGAGAGAGAGAGGGAGAGAATGTGTATATATCTATGTATTACACTGTTTCCAGCCTATTGTATTGTGTATTGGGGTGGGGATGGGGGCGGAGAGCATTGGTATAGATAGATGTATGACACTGTTTCAAGCCCGAGATCTTTGGGAGACCATATAGTTGCTGCTTTGTCCGTCCGTCGGTCCGTCACACTTTTGTCCGGAACATAACTAATAAAGTATTGAAGGATATCAAGTGAAATTTGAAAATTGATAGAGGACAATGAGAGAACGATTAGAGTGCAAGAACCGTAACTCTGTCATCATACAAATCAGAGTTTTTATCCTTTGTAATTTTATATTTGGAATTTTTGTCCGGAGCTAACTTCACAGAAACTGATGGGACTGCAGTGAAACTTCACACAATAATAGAAGGCAATGAGAAGAAGTGCAGAGTACAAGAACCGTAACTCTGTCTTATTCAAATTAGAGTTATTGCCCTTTGTTATTTTATACTCAGAATGTTGTCCGGAGGATAACTTCAAAACTACTGAAGGAACTGCAATGAAACTTCAAAACAATGATAGAAGGCAATAAGGTGAATAATTAAGTGCAAGAACCGTAACTCTGAGATCCTTCAATTCAGAGTTATTTTCCTTTGTAATTTTATACTTAGAATTTTTGTACGGAGCGTAACTTCACAACTACTGATGGACTGCAGTGAATCTTCAAACAATGATAGAGGGCAATGAGAACAAGTGCAGAGTACAAGGGCCTTAACCCTGTCCTACTCAAATTAGAGTTATTGCCTTTTGTAATTTTATAGTTAGAGTTGTTGTCCGGAGGATAATTTCAAAACTACTGAGGACACTGCAATGAAACTTCACACTAGGATAGAAGGCAATGATATCTAGTACAGTGTGCAAGAACCGTAACTCAGTCATCATTCAAATCTGAGTTATTGTCCTTTGTAATTTTATGCTTATAATTGTTTGTCCAGGGCATAACTTCACAACTACTGATCGGACTGCAGTGAAACCAGTAGTATAGAAACGAGGGGTACCAGCACAGTTTCCCCTCGCGGGGAACGAGATAAACTAGTGAAATATGCCAGGGGGGACTCAGGCGTACTCTCATTCACACCACTAAGATCTAAATGTAAGTCACGCCTGAATCAACACCAACATATTTCAACAGTTTTCTCAAGCACCCCGCGACGGGAAACTCCGCTGATACCCCTCGTTTCTATACTACTAATCAATCCGGTTGTCATTTTAATAACATAACATTTGCAACTCATTAAGCAAAGTCAGACAGAACCGGGCAGTAATCTTCATCATCGCTCTGCATATCATTTTTTACTTGTATGCTAACGTATCTTGTCCGTTATTTAGTATGTACCGTTTATCATCATAAGCTGATAAACATTTTTTATTTATTGCATAGCTGCTTATGTTATGCTTTTGTGATCTTATAACTTTCATAACATGGTGAGCTTCTTTTGCCGTGAACAAAATATTTTTGTAATCGTCATGTGCTATCTGTTTTTTAACAACACACATTTTAACGCCCTTATATTTCTTTGCGCTAACCTTATTATCTAGCACATACGAATATAGTTTACTTCGCAACCCAACAAATTCCACAAAAGGCATACCGCACGTTTCATCTTTCATCTTGCCAATAAACTTTTTATTATCATTAAAATAAAACTGACTTTTTGGATCATAATCACAATTATCAAACAGTTCTCTATCCTTGTAAAAGTCCGCATACACATCTTTTGTTTTTATTTCATAACACAAGGAATCGGTATCAGTAAATAATAACTTAGCTTTTCTATCATATTTGTTTTTGATATAGTTGTAATGGAAATCATACATCAAATAGTTTGACAAGTCTAAAATACACATGCCAGCATAACAAGGACGATTTAAAACCAATCGTTCTTTTATTCTGTTTATGGCAAATAAATTTTCATTAAACATTTTACAAGAAATAAATAAAGGTCTTGCTGCATATTTTAAGAGAACCTCCTCGTCGTGAGTCAATTTAATATTAATTCTTTTTCTCAAATTGTACATAGTTTTACTAAAAACTGAATGGTTCATCAGTTTGAAGAAATCCTTTTCAAAAGTATTTTTACCAGCTGTTCTCTTGGCAGTATTAAAGTCTATGTATGTTTTTAACCACTTTGATTCGTCGAACTGTAGTATTCGGTGTATTTTTGTTACCTTCAATCCAAGCTTTTTATACAATTCTAAGTTTCTAAAATGCACGACAAACTTTTCTTTATTTTTAATCGTCGTAACAAGTTTATTAACATTGCAATGTCCTAAATTAAACTTTCCTTTTAAATTTTTACAATAGTCTGACAACCACTTTTTTTATATTTAAACCTTCTGGGGCAAGAGGATAATCATTATGCAAGTCATGTAGTTTTTCAGGATACTCGATAACGCACTCAACAATGTAATTAGATTTTCCTTTTTCAAACTTATCAACCCACTTGAAGTTGCCAGTAGGTAACGGTTGACACATAGCCCACCCATACAAGTTATAAGCATCGAGATATATTATGTATTTGCTTTCTTCTTTCTTGTCATAGTTTTTCATATATTTATTGTTAGCCTGTGAATATCTGTTTGCAATATAACTCGTACCGCCTCTTAATCCATTTTCCACAAACAAATATTGTTCAATATCAGTTATTAAATCAAGTTGGATACCAGTCATCTTGAGGCATGCATCCCAGGCTAAACCAGGACTACTGAAGTAATGACAAGGATCTAATTTGTAATACTCAATGCACATTTTTCTAAAGTTTTCAAAAACATCTGTCAGCAACAGCACATCAGTCTTAAGATACAAATCATGATATTCTCCCATATTTTTAATCTTAAATGTTTTCCATATTTTTTTAGCGTGTTCATAATCTGCATCTGAAATGTGCTCATCATTTAATTGCGAATAAAAGCTATCTTTGCCGGGTAACTTAGTATCCTTGAAGCGTTCAAAACTGTTCATGTAATCATAAGGATAAACACCTTTTCGTTTTATTAATTCTAGCTTATCATCAAAGTATTCCTGAGAGGTGTATTGAAACGAAGGGATGTTTTTTACTAAATTTTCTAATGACTGAGACATAAACTGGAAACTGTCAATAAACATCAAACTTTGTCCTAACATAAAAGCCAGGTACTTTTCCATGTTATTTGGTATAACGTTTATGTTTCGTTTAAACTTTCCGATGTGTTGCATTATAAAGTGAGAATCATATCCTTTCAAGTTTTGAAACACAACAGGTATTTTTCTAGTCAACCTGAAATGTCATGAGCGCTTCCCCTATACTTCCCAGTTATGTGACAATGGTCCCTGACTTTTCTGATGGAGTTTTTGTATGCCACTGTATAACCCGCGTCACCTTTTTTTGAGAGTTGTTGTAAAATCATTTCCACAAATATGACATGATTTAGATTTTTGGAATCCATCTTCTTCTTCCTGTGACATTACTAGATCTTTTTTAAAGTTTGCATTCATAGTTTTTTTGCACCACTTTTCTTCTTCTATCATTTTTTCTAAAAACTTGTAAACAGCATATGGTCCTCTATACGTTACAACTGGTTTTGAATATTGATCATCATAACAACAAACAACCTTATACCCATAACTGCAATCAGTATGCTATTGATATGCTTCCGTATGTGATTTTTTAGGATTGTTTGATGCTGAAGAAATACTTTCAGTTACTGCTTCAAAATCAGCATATATAACAAACGGAACTATTAGCTGTCTGTCGTAGTTTTCAAACTTAACTTTTTCATCTTTGTTTGGCATCTCTACTGCTTGCTTACCATTAAGTGAAAGACAAACAGGTTTATGTTTTTCTGAACTCTTTCTAATGTAAAGCACTGCAAGCATGTTTTACAAAACCATTTTCTTTCCTTGCGTGCTGTTTGATTATACATCAAACTGTTAAAATCTTTTATCCACACATAATGATTTGTTTCTTTTATGGTGATCAAAAGCATATCACATGTTTTCTCTGCTTTATTTTTTGATATGTACAAAGGGTATACTTGATTATCTTCATATCCAAATATGTTAAAACAAATGTTGTTTTGTTTTTCTATTTTTGGGATTTGCTTGATAGTTAAAGGAAATGTAATTCCTTTATAATTTAGATCCGCAATATTCTTTTTATACTTTGTTATTCTTTGAAGATTTTTTCAACAGGAAATTCATAAGCCAAATGGCACCATCTGAAGCATTCGTTATCTTTTTTATTTTTTATATTTATTAATCCTTTTTTAGCATTAGCAAGTTCTTTTGGTAAATCTAAATAAGAGCTACCTCGTAGAGGCTTATACGTTATTCAATTTATACAGTGTGCGTCTAGTGTCTCAATTACCCAACCACTTCCCATCTGAATCAATTTCCAACTCTATTTATAATTTCCTCACGTGCTTTGTCCAGCGCCTCGATAATATTATTTTCTGTTTTGTTGTCGCCGCTTTAGAATTAAAGTAAGCTGTTTTGTATGTGGTTGCAGGACCTGTTGCTATGTCTCCCATTGATGTTTTTTTAAAAGTATGTTTCACATCAACACTTAATTTAAAGCCGCCCGTTTTTCTTAGTTCCGTTTTTAGAAATTGTATAACGCTTGGTTGTGTTTTCTGCAGTTGAGTGAGCGGGTCATTACTGACAACATTTACTTTAAAAACCTTGCTATACTGTTTTGGGTATGTTTCAATTTCTCGGGTACTCATTATTATATTATTACATAAGATTATTTCTTTAAGCCTCTATTAATTAATTAATTAATAAAATTACCTTTTTTTATTTAATACTTTCGCCCTCGCCGGCGTCCTCGTCGTTGTCCTCATCGACGTCCTCATCGGCGCCGTCATCGGTATCCTCATCAGTAACCTCATAAACATGTTCATCGGTGTCCTTGTTAGTAACCTCATCCAAGAGAGCATCTATTTCATTATCCAGGAGAATGTCTAAGTTTCTCCGAAAGCATTTTTCATCAAGAACTCTATTATCTATCATCTGACTTATTTTAACATGATATTTGCAGTATCTATCAAAATCAACGGTTTCAAGATTACCTCCAGCTGCCAGTGATTTTATTCTTATCCTGTATTTTCAATAGTTTATAAAATAAACCTGTGATGACGCCTACCTAAAGCCCATTGGGACGGTGGCGTTTGATGTTTGTCCATGATCTTTCTTGTCGTGCCCTTAATGGTTTATTCTCTTACTGCTCTGGCTTCTGCAAAGTCATTGAGTACCTTCATTGTGGCTTTCTAGGCTATTGTTTTTTTGTATTATATTTACACGAGCATATTTGTGTTTTACTTATATTGCCTATTGATGCTGCCTTGTTGGTAAGAGATTAGATCATGGCGGGGATTTCTTTATTTACACTGTCCTGTTTTAATGGGATGACAGTAGGGTAAGTGTGAGGTTTGGTGCACCCTAGAACCGGTTTAAACCCCCAGTGGCATACTTTGCCACTGACCGTTCCAAGGCGGTAGCCCTATTGTCAACCCTTTTGTGTTTGTGATGTCGTTTGCATTTTTTTTTTACTTTTGTCTTTTCGTTTGTCTGTTTGCGTGTTTGTTTTTGTGTTTTGTGGTTGACTGTCGTCCTTGAATGCTGCTTTCCATGTCCGATATTTTTATCCTTTTTTATCAAAATCTTCTGCATCCATCATTTCTTTTAAACTTTCGACAAACGTTTCAAAGTCCTCATAACATCCGATATCAGTATTAATCACATGAGTTTTTTCTAGATTGCTGATTAGATTATCTCTGAACATCTCAACATTTTTAGACATTACTTTTAATTGTGTTTCATTAAAAATCTTGATTTCTTTTTCTGCTAGATCTGTGAGAAGCTTTACAGCATCATTGCACTCAATCTCAGTTGTTATCATCCAATCTTTCTTAAAAGCTGTAATATCATCTGACAATCGTTGCATGTGAACAGTCTTAAACTCTTTGATACATTCATTTGTCTCAGTTAAAAGGGTTTGCTCGTAAGCATCTACTTTCTCATAAACCTTCTGTTCCTCTTCAAAATGTTTTCTTTCTTCTTCTGCATAACTGTAAATACTCATATATTAAAGATTATATTAAATTAAATTAAGAATTGCGGGGGAAATATTTTCCTTCCGCAAGTAGTTTGAGTTTGTCTGATACGAGCCATCCGACTCTTTCGACTGTGTATTCTTTTATATATGTTTTCTTATCGATAAGTTTTTTTCAAAAGTCTTTTTTAATTCTTCTTTGAATAGGTTTCATTCGTCTTCAAATTCATACAGGAGAGATTCTTTTACATCGTCAAGCATACGAGAGGCTTTTTCCCTTCCATAAATTTCTCCGTCTGCGTAAATATGTTCTATCCAATGTTCCATATAAAATGGATGATATTATTTTACTCAACCATACATAATAATTTTAATTCCTTTGTTAAGTAAAACATCATAGTGGGCAATAAAAGAAACTTCGTATAAAGTTGGATGGTAACTGGTTGCCTCTGAAATTTGTTTCTCGCACAAAGAACGTAATTTTTTTATATCTCCTTTTTTTATTTTCCATGACAGTTTTAGTTGTTTTGCCATTGTTATGATTCTTTCTGTTAAATCTTGAAAGTTTAAAAAAATTAGAAGCCCTGCGTCTAATTCACTCGCATCTTCAAAATCAATAGTTTTTGCATGTTCCGTTTGATCTTCCTTAAAGTTGTTGATTTCAATTTCTACTTGTTCCATTTATATAATTACATAAGATAATATTTCTTTAAGCCTATATTTTAAAAATATAATTCTATATTATAATATAATGAATTGCAAATATTGTGGAAGAGTTTTACATACTATTGATCCTCCTGAGGTGTGCTCAGATTGCATCTTATTTTACATGACTAATAAAAAGAAGCTTTGTAAATATTGTACCAGAGCCAAGCTGTGTTACAAGTGTACTTACGCGTGTGTGAATTGTAATGATACTTTTGAAGTTTTCGATAACGAACGTATTTGCCTTAATTGCGGCACTCACAACGGTTACAATCTTATTAAAGGTTACAATTACAGCCGAAAGAAAACTATTTACCACAGAAAGTACCATTTAGGTAAATACTTGATAGCATTTGATTTGTCTTCTAAAAATAGTCAAAGATTTGAAGATTTGTTTTACAAAATTGTAAAGATTTTGGATAAGCGGGAAGGTCGGAAAAGATCAATCAAATTTGAATACATTTTTCAGAAAATTTTTAAAATATTAAAAATAGAAAAAGAAACAAAACTGATAAAAACAAAATCAACCAGAGAAAAGTACGATAGGATATGGAAACAAGTCGGATTACGACTGGATGCCATGGCCGTTTAACTTGAACAGATGCTCCTACGGGGCACCTCTACTAGCTTAATTTCCATTAAGCTTGAACCTTTTCATATACATTTCCAGAGGTTCTGTAAAGTTGTCATTCTTTTGAATTTCTAAAATTTTATTAAAGACAATCCTAATTATCTCCTCGTCATTTTCTAGTCCTGTGGTTGTTTGGACATATGATAGAAGTTGTTTAAAACTTCTATGATGTGTTTTTAACAAAGTCTTTCTTTCTGCTATTCTTGTTTTACTTGCAAAAACAGCAACTACTGGAGGAACTGCACCAACTGCAGCCACGAAAACAGGAATTGCCGGAACCAATGCCAATACAGCAGAACAACCAATTATTCCACTAACAATTTGTAATGTTGCGTTTATATTACCGCACAATTTATAACTGTGCCTGTACGCAGCGACAAGTCGCGTTAAGTGATCAATTAATTCTTCTTTGGTTTTCATGTATAATTACAGTTAGACAATAATTAAAAAAAAATATTTAGAAAATAGTTGCTCATGTTCTTTGAGTGATATTTCACCTATTTTTAATAATTCATCGATTATGCTAATACCTTTATTTATCAGCCGTGGACTATTATTTCCTGATTCGATACTCCCTCATACTAACTCGAGATCATCCATCAAATCATCAGGACTATTGTAATATTCAACACAACCTCCTAAAATCTTCTTGAACTTTGAAGAACCTTTGTGAATGGGTAAACCAGATAATTTTGTTAGTTCCTTAAAAGCATTCTGAGACAGCTTTGAATAAGATTTTTTATTATTGTAACGCTTTGTTATCAAGTCTATAAAATCATCATCTTCTTTTAGGTCTAGCACAACTGCTTCTTCTAGTTTGGCAATAAGTTTGTGATGACCAACAAGCTTGGGCAAATCAATTTGTAACACTCCATAGTGGCCATCTTTGTCGACTTTGTAGAAGTTTCTTTTTTGTTGCATCCCTTTGCCAGTCTTTTGTGCAGATTCTCTAGCTGCTTGAATTCTCCCTAACCTCCCTATGTAAAAATCCAGAGCTTTCGCTTCATCAGTCAGATCTTGATGTTCTTTCATATTATGATTCTTAGCACTTCTGACGTGCCCGGGGCTACTAAGTAATTTTGAATATTTAAGTTAAGTCGCATCGTTTGTCGCATTCTCCCAACCCTCTTTGATTTTTTTTTCGTCGACGTTGTTTATTTTTGCGTCTAGACCTCTCATCTTACTAGACATTCTCCTGCGTATCCTCTTAGCATTTTTAATATCTTCATCATAATCAGCACCAGCAATACCTGATATTTTAGTTGGTGTTGGCAAATCATACTTATTAAGCATGATTTTATCTATACCAGCATCCAAGTCCTCAGGCCCTGCAGCTAGTTCTTCTTCTCCCATTTCTTCTTCTATTTCTTCTATTATTATTTTTTCCATGGGACTAAATGATGCACGTTTTTTAAATATTTCTTCCGTGGGTTCGGCAGGTTTTGATCTAAGCACTCTGTCTGTGCTTACTTTTGATCTAAGCACTCTGTCTGAGCTTAATTTTGGTCCAGACTCTAATGCCTGCTTTTGTTCCTCTCTGTAATCAGCTAGAGATTGTCAGTATTTGGCGGGATACACGGTTGGCCTGATAGGTCCACGCTCAGGCGTTGGTAATTGCGGGCCACGCCCGGGCGGGGCAAGTAATTGCGGGCGTATTGCCTCAGGAAGAAGAGCCAACTGTTCAGCTAGCCGTCTTGTTTGCTCTGTTATTTCGCTAGTTACAGGTTTAAATACTTCTGTATACAAATCACGACTAGCTCCTTTTTCTAGTCTTTTTTCGGATAACTTTATTCTCGTATTCTTTAACAAGCTCACTCGCTTTTCGCATTTTATCTGCTAATTCTTTCCATTTTAACAAAGACATGTAATAATATAAATTAGATTAAAATAAGATAAATTAAGATAAGTTAAGACAAATATTATCCAAGCATTATTATAATGCAAATTCCAAACTATGATATGAAAACAGAAAACGGTAATTTTAAACAACTATGGAACTTTATGCCAGACTGTTGTTTTAGAATGTTAATTTGCGGTAATTCAGGTTCTGGCAAGACAAACACATTAGTTCACATGTTGCTGAAGCCTTTGGTTTACTACGACAAGATGTATTTGTTTGCTAAAAACATGGAACAGTCTTAGTATCAGGTCTTGTCACAAAAACTTGAAAATATAGCAAAAAAGAATAAAACCCCAGTCGAAGACATATTAGAATGTTCAAATGATGAAGTTATCCCTGTGAATGATTTGGATTCAGATAATCAGAAGATAGTCATTTTCGACGATTATGTTTGTGATCGCAATCAAAATGATTATTTCCTCCAGGGAAGACACAAAAATTGTTGCGTAATTTATTTATCTCAATCTTATTACAAAACTCCCAAAGACATGCGTTTGAACTGTTCTCATTACATCTTCTTTGCGACTCCAGTTAATCGTGAGCTGGGTACGCTTTAAAACGAACAAGATATCAGCAAAGATCAGTATAAAAAAGCTACTGAGAAGCAGTGCGACTTTCTGTATCTTGATCGCCCCAGAAATTAGTCAAAAGAAACTTCACTGGTGAAATTTAATGTAATATATATTATATAATGGGGCTTTTTAATGATCTTGGCGAGGAAGTTACTACTGGCAGTGCTAATATTACAAATTTTGATATTGTGCTGTCTGAGTATGTAAAACAAAAACATTTGGTTAATTATCTTCACAAGGGTAAAAACCAGGAAAATGTTTTGAGAAGTGATCTTGACATGAATAAAAATAAAATTATCAATGTAGGCAATCCAGGCAAACCAGATGATGCGATAACAAGGCAATATGCTCAAAGAAGAATAACAAAAATCATACGTGATTATTATATTGATAAAATTTCAGACATGATAAAACATTTGACAACAGGTGTTGAAGATAAACTAAGTCTGATACTAACCAAGTTACAAGCAAACCGCGAGAAAATGTTTGAAATTCAAAACGGATTGAAAGATGAAATCAAACTTTTGAGTGATGCTTTGAAAGAGTTAGAAAAGAAAGAAGATGTATTGGAAGATAGCGAAAACAACAAGAAATTAAGTGAACCAATAAGAATTGGTGTTCAAAATATTAATACACGGATCGAGGGAATCAACAAACAAATGGTTGACAACAATGAACTAGAAACTGCTATTGCCGATGCTTCAAAACAAATGAGAACTGCTTTTACTACTGAAATAACTCAAATTAAAATATTAAATGAGCAGATAAACACCAGCGTTGCTGCTATCAACAAAGAATTTGAAGATATCAAAAAGAAAATGGTTGACGGTAAGTCGCTGGAGACTGCTCTGAACAAACTGGTTAACACTACACTGAAAAACTTGAGACTGCACTGAGCAAACTGGTTAACACTGATAAACTTGAGACTGCTATTGATGACGCTTCAAAGCAATTAAAAGCTGCTCAGGATGAAAGAAGCAAAGCTCTTGATGGTGAAATAGCTTTTCTTAAAGAACATAATCAAAAGTCTGATAGCCGGCACACAGCAGTTATTGATATAATTGATGGGTTGAAAGTAAAAGTAGACTATTTAAGTCGGATTTTACTTGTTGAATATACAAAAGATGGAATAAGTATTATTCAAGATGCCGTTGATAGTGATAGCTTTTTTTGTGGCATACCCAACGCAAAAACCACTTGAAAGATCCCGGCGTTCGCTAGAATTTCTCAAAGCGTTTACTCTTGTAGCCAATCCACTTATAAAAGGTGAAGAATACTATACAAAATCTGCTTTGGGGTTGCAAATTCTTAAGGAGGGCCGTTATGTATTTGAAATAGATTTTACTTATACAGGAGCAGATGTAGAAAATTTCCTTATGTTTACAACAGCTGGGGACAGAAAGTATCTTTACCCGATAATAATACATTACAAACGAATATTAAAAGAAACATTTGAATTTTATTTAAAACCATCTAATATACTTTTCAGCGTATTTATAGCGGACAACACTACTACAGTTTACAATTTTGAAAAATCCAGCTTTAAACTATTTTATTTAAGTGATTAATTTTATCCATCCTGTATTATATGGAACAAAAAATTGTATTATCATCAGAAAAAGCGTCAATAATTAATAGCTCAAACACACCGAGTAATGTTACAACTGTCTTTGACAGACCATTACTATTAGGTAAGAACACACAGTATGGCATTGGACTCGATAAGATTAATTCCATGACTAACTCATGGTATAATATTAGCGAGGATTTTAATAACAAAGCGATAAGGTATAGCAATGGAACAGATTTGAAAACTATTAGTTTTGCAAATGGAAATTACAGTTATGCTGATATTGATAATTACATAAAAGAAGCATTGGCTGTAAACAATGACTTAACCGACGACTCGCCCGTCCCGATAAGAACTGAGTTTGATTTATCAAGTTTCAAATGTTTAGTTACAATTCATAATAAATTCGTACTTGATTTGAGAGAATCAAACTTTCACACCTTGATTGAGTTTGACAAAGATGCAGTTATTAGAGAAACTAAATTTGGAACTGTGACACCAAACATAACAAATTCTATCGATACATTGTATATACACTGTGATTTGATAAGTAATTCTATTGTTGATGGATCATACGGGGATGTCATTTATGAAATAAGTACAGCTGATCTTACGAGATCGTATCCTTTCAAAGATGAACCGATAAGAGTCGGGTTCTGTGAAGTAAACAAAACGATCATTAACAGTATTAATATTTACATAACCGATTTCTCTGGTAAGATTATTAACCTTAATGGTGTCCACACATCATTTCGATTTGTCTTGAAGGAATTAATGTAACATAAGTTATATGGCACGTTTAAAAAAGTTTATGACACTAGTACGGGAACATATACTCAAGTTGACCGATTAACTGGAGCTGGCATATTTGACATTTTTTCAAAAGTTGGATCAAAAATATTTAGTGAGTCCGTGTAAATAGCAGGCAAAAAAGCAATAGAAACTGCTGGAAAACAAATCATAGAAAGTGGTTCTAAAAACTTGGAGATGAAGTAGGAAAAATGGCTGCTGATAAATTAGTTCAAGTTATTAAACCTAAACCAAAAGGTGAGATGATTTTAAAAGAACTTACAAAGGCTGATAACATGATAATATCGTAAGAATATTCAGAGATGTAATTAATTATTCTTACAAACAAAATGATAAAAACACTGGAACTTTACTCAATGTGAGTAATTTTAAAAATCTCTTCGGAATGATATATTTCGATTTAAGTTGCACAGTTAATGAAGTCAGTGTTGATCCAAAACAACTAAATTTGAGATATAAACTAAACAACATTCCTACCGCTAATAAAATGTATTCTTTAGTCTTGTACAAGGAAGATGTTGCTATTGAAACCGTTGGAAATGAACTAGTTATTGTTTAATCTAACTTATAATATATATGACTTACATAAATTATTCAGTAAATTTGACAGATGGCCAGAAACAAAGTTTAGCAAAGGCTTATGAGTACAAGAGTAAATTAACACTCAGGTTAAAAAATAACCAACTAACTGGAAATTTTCCTTTGCTGCTGACAACTACTCAGATTAACAATATTAACAAAGCTAAATCTGTTGGACGGGGATAAGACATAAATATATCAAAATCGCAAATGAGATCTCAGTCCAAGAATGGAGGCTTTTTAGGTGCATTAGCTGTTTTTTTGACTAAAACAATATTACCAACAGTTGCACAATTTGTTCCACAAGTATTAGTACCACTAGCAACAGGAGCATTAAGTGGCTTAGCAAGTACTGGAATTGGCAAACTATTTGGAAATGGGATGGTAACTATTCCTAGTGACAAAAAACAAGCACTTCTTGGATCAAATAAATTAACACTTGCACAAAGAAACAAGATGATAAAGTCTAAAGGTTGTTGTCCTATTAAACTGACAAAGCAGCAACAACAAGATGGAGGATTTCTTGGAATGCTTGCTTCATTAGGAATTCAATTGATTGGATCTCTTAGTAGTGGTTTAACTGGAAAAGGTTTGCAAGTGGGTAGAAAAGGAAAAGGACTAAGAGTTGATCGTGGAAAAGATTTACAAGTAGACTCGCAAATTAGACCATATAGAAGTAACCCATTCATAAAAAAAGTTAATTTTCAAAAGCGAGCCTATCTCTAACTTAGACATAATAAAGTGGGTTAAGCGTTTAGGTATACAGAAAGTCAGGGGAGTGTTTAGCAAAAACAAATTGCCGACAAAACAAAATAAACAAGAATGTGGTATTATTAATCTTGATGATCATATTGGACCTGGTACACACTGGACTTGTTAATATGATAATTATTACTTCGATCCGTTTGGTCTGAGTCCACCAAAAGAGGTTTTAAATTACATACCTAATATAAAATACAACACCGTTCAATATCAAGATAAAACAAGTGTCCTGTGCGGATATTTCTGTTTGTACTTTGCCAAAAAGTTGCAAGAAGGAAATAGTGTGTACAATATTCTTTATAAAATATTTAAAACCGTACAAACCAATAGAAAATGAAAACATTATAAAATTATATTTTGTAAACGAAGTTTAATCTAATCATATTATATATGAGTTACTGTATAAAAGAAAAAAAGGTTACTGAAAATGTTGATACTAAGTATGTTTTAGCAAAAAATGGTAGAAAAATGTTAAGAGCAACTTGTGCATCTTATGGTATTACTAAAACAAAGTTTGTTAAAAACACAGAAGGTGGAAATATTGATATTCATAAGGCTTTGCTCCCTTTGCTACCCAAAAAAGGGCTAACACTTCCTGGTTATAAATATTGCGGTCCGGGTAATCCGCTTGATAGAGGAGAGCCGGTAAATGAGTTAGATGATGTTTGCAAAGATCATGATATTTGTTATGATGAAAATCCTAGTAATAAATCAATGTGTGATACAAACATGCTTACTGGTTTGAAATCTAGTAAGTCTAAAACTATTGGAGAAAAGATTGCTAAGAATTTTATAGTAAAACCAGTTATTAGTGCAAAATATAAACTTGGTCTTGGAAACTCAAAAAACGAGAAAAGGCGTTGAAATGGACTGACAAGTTAGCAGATGAACTTCATAAGCCTATACAAAGAAAGTTCACTCAACGCCGTGTGATTGTTAATGAAATTGATAAAATATGGTCTGCTGACTTGGTTGACATGCAATCGTTTTCAAAGCATAATAAAGGTACTAAATACTTGCTTACTGTTATTGATTTATTTAGTAAATTTGCTTGGGTTGTACCCGTTCCAAATAAAACTGGTTTAGAAATTACCATAGCGTTCAAACAGATAATCAGTACAGGAAGACAGTGTAAATTGTTGTGGGTTGATCAAGGTGTGGAATTTTACAACAAGGCGTTTAAGCAATTTCTTGATGATAATAATAATATCAAAATGTATCACACGTTTAGTTTTGGAAAAGATGTAGTAACTAAACGATTTAACAGGACATTAAAAGAAAAGATGTGGAAATATTTTACAAAAGGTTTGCAGAAAACTTAACAATTTAAAAAATAAATATAGAAGAAAATTGATGACAAGCAAGCAACTCCAAGAATATGAAGTAGTTCGTGATGATTTTATGGATACCAAAAAAAGACGACTGCTGGCCGAAATTGATAATTATGAACGCGAGCTGGATATAAACAGAGAAGAGCTTCTTGAACTGAAATACAAATTAGCAAAGTGTAGGAAAATAAAATACTCCACGGTAAAAAATTATATACAGAGCGAAGATGAAGACTACTGCCCGGTTCCGTCTGACTTTGCTTAATGAGTTGCAAATGTTATGTTATTAAAATGACAACCGGATTGATTAGTAGTATAGAAACGAGGGGTATCAACGGAGTTTCTCGTCTCGGGGTGCTTGAGAAAACTGTTGAAATATGTTGGTGTTGACTCAGGCGTGACTTACATTTAGATCTTAGTGGTGTGAATGAGAGTTACGCCTGAGTCCCCCCTGGCATATTTCACTAGTTTTTCTCGTGCCCCGCAAGGGGAAACTGTGCTGGTACCCCTTGTTTCTATACTACTGAAACCTCAATCAATGATAGAAGGCAACACAAAGAAGTGCATAGTACAAGAACCGTAACTCTGTCTTATTAAAGTTAGAGTTATTGTCCTTTGTAATTTCATATTTAGAAATTTTGTCCGGGGGATAACTTCAAAAACTGCTGATGGAACTGCAATGAAACTTCAAACAATGAAAGATGGCAATGAGAGAAAGAGCAGAGTGCAACAATCGTAACTCTAGTCATCATTTACATCCGAGTTATTACACTTTGTAATGTTATACTTAGAATGTTTGTCCAGAGCATTACACCAAAACTACTGATGGGATTGCAATGACACTTCATACAATGATAGAGGGCAATGAGAGGAAGTGTAGAGTGCAAGAACAGTTACTCTGTCATTATTCAAATTAGAGTTATTGCCCTTTGTAAGTTTATACTTGCAATTCTTTTTCGAAGCATAAGTCAAAAACTGCTATCGGAACTGCTAATTAAAAACTGCTGGGTGATACAAGACCATATGATAAATTGTGGATAGTGAGCATCAAGCAGTTCTACCGGTTTTCCTGTGTTTACATTAACACTAGTGTTCATTTAATGCTTTGTGGCAGCTGTTAAAGTCGCCCCGACTGCAAATACGTACTTAAAATAACATGAGTCTGCTACTTTTCTCACTTGATTGGGTTTGTTGCTTCCAATGGATCCACTTTCAGTATTTATAATTATTGACATCTACACTAGAGTGTGTTTATTGTTGTGTAGCGATTGTAAAACGTCGGCCCGACTACGAATACTATCTTTGTGGCTTCATTCTCGTTGCTTAACCTCTCATGATCAGACTAAATAAAACGAGTCTGCTACGTTTCTCACTTATTTTATGTTACTTTCAAGCGATACCTTCAGTATTTATTGACACTAGTGTTTGTTTCGTGCTTTGGAGCGGTTGTAGTGAAGTTTTATTACTTGCTGACCTCGTGGGATCGTCAAGGCAAATGTGTGTGGCTTTTTAGTACAATACCACTTGTGGTAGAACTAGGGGAGTGGGATCTGATGAACCTTATATTACCTCTCGTGATCAGACTTGTCTGCTGCTTTTCTCTCTTATTTGTGTTTATGGCTTCCAATGGATCTCCTTTAAGTATTTATTGATATTTACACTAGCATTTGTTTAGTTCTGTGTGGAGGCTGTAAAATATTACCCCACTACAGATTAGAAGTATTTTTACTTACTGATCCTTGGGATCCTTGAAATTTGAATTCAGTGTGCAAGTACTTACATATATAAACATGTTGTGTTTTAAAGCTGAAACCATAACCTTTATTTAGTAATACATTTGCTTTGCAGATTGTTCTCAGGCAAGGCATAAGGTTACCCGATCTCCAATCGGGTATACACAAGTTAAAATTGCAGGTATTGATCCAGAGAATGAGCAGAAGTTAACACAAAGTATCGCACTTTGGGAGCGAACAGACGATCTATTAAGATAATAAGATGTGCAGGCACAGTCAATCTATTTTCGACTTCATTCAAAATAGTGGATTGGTGACCGACTTGTTTTATTTATTTATTGTGTGCATTTTTAGCTCTAGTGGTCAAACGCCTGTCGGACTTATGCGATGGTGCTTTTCATGTCGTCCGTTCGATAGCCTTTTATTGAGAACACGATTAGCTTTCCTCTTTAATTGTTCGATGGCTGTGGACCATATAATGACGTCTGCCTAAAGCCCAAAAGAACGGTGACGTTTGATGTTTGTCTGCAATCTTGACTTGTCGTGCCATCAATGGTGTGTTCTCTTTTTGCTCTGTCTTCTGCCAAGTCACTGAGTACATTCTTTGTGGCTTCTAGGCTATTGTTGTTTTGTATTTATATATACACGAGCATGTTTGTGTTTTACTTATATTACTATTATTGCTGCCTTGTTGTTAGAGAAGTTCATGGCAAGGATTTCTTTTGTTTACACTGTCCCGTTTTATTGGGATGACAGTAGAGTAAGTGTGAGGTTTGGTGAAGCGTTTACGATACTTTAGGCTTAAATCTTGGTGAAGTAATGCCCACTACGATGCTAACATATTGTAGTCGAGATTTCCTGATAAAATGTCTGACACTATACGAAAATACAGATGATTACAAAATGTTTGTACCAACACGTTTGTATACACAGATTTCACAACGCATAGTGGAACATGTTTTGATAAAAAAGACGGATCCGTTGAGAATATACCAAGAAGAGAGATCGTGGCAGCAATATGGTATCCTTCCAGGATTAGGTCTGTTACTGGGCGGAGTAGTCGTCCCAAGTGTTATAAAGATTTTTCGAAAAATAAAATACCTTAAGCTTCTTTTCTTGATTACATTGTCTCCCGTGGATTACGACAGAAGGTATTTGAAACGCGTATAATTTCTGTCACCGGAGTTAAGTCCTCACACTGATTTGAATTCAAAGATATTTCAATTTTTCTGATATCATATTGTTTACTAGACGGCAGAAACTACATGCTCGCAAAAGAACCAATAATCAAATCCAAAAGACCTTATGTAGATCAATGGTTAAAGACGACAAAGGTCATTCTACGGGAACACTGCACCTATAGTAGCAGCTAAAAAGAGCCTTATTGCACCTGTAAGTCCCTTTTTGTCAAAATTTTGTTAGAGAATCGCGCCAATATAGAAGCTCGAAATGAAAATAAAATAATGGCTCTATTATTAAAATAATGGCCACCTACCTGCTACAAACAGTTACGCGTATGTGAACTTCTTAGGGAAAATGGGGCTGATGTTAATCGCAAAGCTAGCACATTTGATAGAAGGTCTTTGATTGTGGATATGCGGATGCTGCAGTGTTATTTCTTGCAAAAGGTGCTAGTTTAACAATAAAGGATAAGTCCAATACATTGCGCGGCAATGCAAGGCCACCTAAATACCATTAAGCTTTTCTTAGAACAAGATGCATCACTGGCGACACTTAGGGCAAACTCGTATGGAAAACATTCACATATAAAAGAATTCACAATATTTCACATTGTTGCTTGGAGAAATCACCCAGGTAAAATTGATCATCTTAAAACGTTGAATGTTGATGCGAACGTTCAAGACTGGTACGGCCGTACACCTGTATATATTACTTCACTCAATGGTAATTGTAATGTCATCAAGCAATTAATATCAGTTGCCGACTTAGATAAGGCACAAAAGCAAAGACTGACACATTTGCACGCGGCTGATGTCAACGCCAAAACAATACAGCTAGCCTGCAAACAAAAAATGGATAATTTCGTAGAGAAACTGATATCATCTGGTGCCGATTGGACGGTGGTCACGAAGGCTGGGGACATCGTATTTCAAAGTGAAAATGTGGTGTACACAACGTATCGCAACGCTGACAATAAAATGATGAGAAACATGATAGATCTTCGTTGGGGACAAAATATAGAGACCGTATCAAACAAAAATGACTTGCCAAATATGATCATGAACGTAATATCATGTACAATAAAAGTTAAAAGAACATGTCTGGATGTTTCGAATTGTATTTCAGGAGAAATAGCTGTTCAGTATTCAATCAAATATTCGCAGAGTTGTTTTGGAAAAAACATTGACCCATTGCTGAGAAAACATTGTATTCTTTAGAGAAACATAATTGAACAAATGTGGTTAACGTGCAAACTTGTGTGAAAATCTACTGATTTTAAAGTATGCGAAGTCGAATATTTGTCAGTAAGTAATGACTGTAATGAGCAAAAAGTAAGATTACTGATGGAATAAGAGCCCAAGAAAATGACTGACAAACGCATAAAGCGTAAATAAAAGATAAATGTGGACATGCACGTTGCATTTCATAAAAGTGGTTAAGTCGTTTTCCGTTTTTTCTCTGTATGTTACTAAAATCCCATTAATTTTGTGCATTTGCAGACTATTTTTTGAAGAATTACTATAACGTTACTGGTTAGCTCTACTGGCCAAGGGCAAGCAGAGCTTATGGGATGGTGTGGTGTCTGTCGTCCGTCCGTCGTCTGTTAACTTTTGTCTCGTTAAGACGATAGGGCCTTCATTTTTTACCAGATCTTTACCAAACTTAAGCAGATTGTTAATATCAATGAAAGCTCGGACAAGTTCGAAAATCAGCCAGATCGGACCAGCAACAGTAGAGTTATGGCCCTTGATTTAGTTAAAAATGCTATATTTTGCCTCGTTAAGACTATAGGGCCTTCATTTTTCATCCAATCTTTAACAAACTTCATCAGATTGTTAATATCAATAAAAACTCGGACAAGTTCGAAAACCAGCCAGATTGGACTGGTAACAGCACAGTTATGGCCCTTGATTAGTTAAAAATGCTATATTTTGCCTCGTTAAGACAATAGGGCTTTCATTTTTCATCCGATCCTTACCAACCTTTTACAGATTGTTAATATCCATTAAAGCTCAAGCAAGTTCGAAAACCAGCCAGATCGGACCAGTTACAGCGGAGTTACGGCCCTTGATTGAGTTAAAAATGCTATATTTTGCCTCTTTAAGACGATAGGGCCTTCATTTTTCATCCAATCTTTACCAAACTTTATCAGATTGTTAATATCAATGGAAGCTCTGACAAGTTCGAAAACCATTTATATCGGACCAGTAACAGCGGAGTTATGGCCCTTGATTTAGTTCAAAATGCTATATTTTGCCTCGTTAAGACAATAGGGCCTTCATTTTTCAGCCGATCTTTTCCAAACTTTATCAGATTGTTAATATCAATGCAAGCTCGGACAAGTTTGAAAAACATTGATATCGGACTAGTTACAGCGGAGTAATGGCCCTTGATTTAGTTCAAAATGCTATATTTTGCCTCGATAAGACGACAGGGCCTTCATTTTCAATCTGATCTTTACCAAACTTTATCAGATTGTTAATGTCAATGAAAGCTCGGCCAAGTTTGAAAACCAGCCAGATCGGACCAGTAACAATGGAGTTATGGCCCTTGATTTTGTTAAAAATGCTATAATTTACCTCGTCATAAGATAGGGCCTTCATTTTGCCAATGATCTTTGCCAAATTTTACCAGATTTTATGACTTTCTTTTATTTTATTGTTTTGATTTTTTTTGTATTTTTTTTTTTGTTTGATTTTTTTTGAATTTTATTCTTTTTTAATTTTTTAAAAAAATAATTGTATTTTTGATTTTTTTTTAGCTCTATGTTGGACCAGTCGGACCAGTAACAGAGGAGTTATGGCTCTTAATTTAGTTTAAAATGCTATATTTTGCCTCGTAAATACGGTAGGGCCTTGATTTTTTATCTGATTTACCAAACTTTATCAGATTCTTTAGTTATGGCCGTTGATTTAGTCTAAACTGTTTTTTGCCCGAAACTTTCAAAAAAACGTAAATGGCAGTCACTCGCTTCATTGATGTTATAAGAGCCATCTTAGCCAGTAGAGCGTCCACAGGCCCTATTGGGCCTCTTGTTTTGTAATTATTACTGTGAAGTTATTTGCCATTTTTTTTGCAGTTCAATTTATATGAATAGCATTTGTAGATTCCATGTTAGTAGACATGAGAATCATGGCTCTTATGGTAGTATGTACCTACCATAGAGTCATGATTCCTTGTTAGAATTATCAGTAGGACCCTGTAACAACCCCAATACGCACTTTTCCGGCGAGGTTTCTGACGACATGACGCAATGTATGCATAAACAACAGCCGTATTTCAATAGAACAAAAGTTAAATAACACACCATACCTAACTCACAAAAGAGAAGAATGACACAACAATATAATCGGTTTTAGTAAGCCACTGTTAATTTAAAAAATGTTCGTTTACGTTCGAAATAATCTCATTCTCGTGTGACGTCTCGTTTCGTATCTGGGAACTAAACTCCGCCCTACTCACACGACCGTCATTTTCCGGTTAAGGTTTTTTTTGTGTGTCAGTTGTGGGCGGGTTTAAGATTCCAAATACGGAATTTGGCAACGCAAGATAATTTGAAAGGTAAACATTTCAGAAAAAAAATGTCGATATTCTTTCACAAAATTGTGTGCATGCTCTGTGGTATTTAAGGTTCAATTTATTGAAATAAGGCGAATATGTATACAGGCATTGATTGATGTCTTCAGAAACCTCTCTTGATGGGGTCGAACCTGATACTTACCTATTCTATAACGGATGGCATCGTAGCTCTTTGGTAGGTACACACCGTAAAGCTATGATTCTCGCAGCTACCATTTCAGCAGATAAATGGACTAGATAGAATATACTAAAGCAGGTGCAATTGTATTGACAGTTTATGTTTTTACCAATATGATTGATTCAATAATAAGAACACATGTTTTAATTAATCGTGTTTGTCACCTGCATGAGCATGTTACCTTGCTGACCGGTGTAACAGACGTTGTCTAAAGTCAACTTTATCTTTAGATGGAAGTAACATCTGCAATCAGATTTACAAAAGGTGATAGATTTTTGTGAAACTTTGTAGAAATGTTGCACGTGTTGTCGAGTTGGCTCTTCATAAATTTCAGATCGATAAGGGATCAGGGACATAATATAAAAACGTGTTTTAAAATTATAATAATTTTCTGCAGACTACTTCTCGGAAACAAATAGATAGATTTTCATGAAACTTTGTAAAAAAAAAAAGGTGTACTTGGTGTTTACTTGGATCTAAGAGAATAGTAGGTCGGTCCGGAAATAAAAATAGCCGCTCGAGATAAACATAGGTTTTCAACTATGTTTTTGCTCCGGTTACTATAAAAGCATTGGACTGGGTTTTTTGGGTTTTTTTTAAATTGTACATGATAACCGTTTGATATTCAGTTACGCCTAAAAAAATACGTAGGTTTGAAATAAAAGAAAATGGCTGCCACAGGCCACAGCTAGAATAGATTTTCAAAAGACAATTTTGCATCCACTAGTCGAAAGAAATGGATCATTTTCTCTGAATTTTATGGGAATAATACAGTTAATGTCTAGCTTTTATTATCTCTACTGACCAAAAAATAATATGAGAGTGGACCTTTGAAAACGGCCGAACACGACACATACGAAGTATTGCAGTCTCGGGTTGATTGAGACTGTACATGAACGGTAGTAAACTAAGCTAGCTACCGCTCAAGCCCTCTAGCCCCGGGTTGTGCAGAACTCACTATTCATAAACTCAATAGTACATAATTTCAATGGCATGCATATGGCGGTGGAGACTTGATACTTGGACCGCTATATTTCAAACATCTGTCGAAATCTGTCAATTGCTGCTTCATCCCCACCACCGCCACAACCTCCCACTTTCCACGCAATCTCCTACTGGAATTCAAAACAATAGTTCTTCAGTTTCCTTGTCATACTTCCAGCAGTTAATTTTAGGTTCTATGATTTGCCTCTATGTACAAACAGAATCTCAGCGGCGGTTCCATATTTTACTTTCGGGAATATATTTTAACATTGGTAAACATACTCAAAATCTGTTCAATGGATCTTAAGAAATATAAAAAGATCGGACAGGGTAAGTAGCATTCAAGGAGGACAGTCAACCATAAAACACAGAAACAAACACGCAAACAAACAAACACGCAAACAGACAAACAAGAAGGCAAAAGTAATAATAAAGAAAGATAAAACTATCGGACAGGGAAAGCAGCATTCATGGACGACAGTCAACCACAAAACACAAAAACAAACACGCAAACAGACAAACGAGAAGGCAAAAGTAATAAAAAATGCAAATGACATCACAAACACAAAAGGGTTGACAATAGGTCTACCGCCTTGGAAGGGTCAGTGGCAACAAAGGCCACTGGGGGTTTAAACCGGTTCTAGGGTGCACCAAACCTCACACTTACCCTACTGTGATCCCATTAAAACAGGACAGTGTAAATACAAGGGTAGCAACCTACGTCACGCGCACGCGCCTAAATGGACCCGTTTACATACACGGAAGAGCTGCTAAGTGGATTTTTATTAAGATTACAAAACATTTGGTAAATTGACAACGCCCACCGTACCGCATGGATTAGAAGGCTTGTACTAAACCTTAAATAAGCTGTAAATTCCCAACCGTTTGTTTGTTTACTTCGATACAATCGCATTTCCACCAAATGTAAACGGTACCCGGCTTTGAAATGAGTTTGTATCGAAGTAAACTGACAAACGGCTGGGAGTTTATAGCTTATGTAAGGTTTAATAAAAACCTTCTCATCCATGTGGCACGGTAGGCATTGTCAATCAACCAAATGTTTCGTAAATCTTGGTAAACATCCACTTACCAGCTCCCGAATCGAGCTTCTGTGTATGTAAACGGATCTGTTTTAGCGCGTGCGCGTGACGTAGGTTGCTACCCTTGAAATAAAGAAATCCTCGCCATAATTTAATCTCTAACCAACAGGCAGCATCAATAGGCAATATAAATAAAACACAAATATGCTCGTGTAAATATAATACAAAAAACCAATAGCCTAGAAAGCCACAATGAAGGTACTCAATAACTTGGCAGAAGCCAGAGCAACAAGAGAATAAACCATTAAGGGCACGACAAGAAAGATCATAGACAAAATCAAACGCCACCGTCCCAATGGGCTTTAGGTAGGCGTCATCATAGGGTTCACAGCCTGTCCGGTCGTCGTACAATTAAAGAGGAAAGCATAGCGGCGAACTGTAAAAGGGTCCACCACCAAGCATGCAGTACGTTGCAAAATGATAAGGGCATAACCTCTTTTGATAAACTTTTTAACCAGTTTAACAAAGATAGTATGAAAGTGATCATGACCAAGAATCTTACGAATTTTATAAATCACATCACCATAGAAGTCAGGTTGTGATAGTCCTTGTCGCAGAAGAGTCCTTAAATTACTTTTATATTTGGAAAGAAGATCAGGGTTACGATAATACAATTTTGCAAAGGTTTTACGAATTTTATGGTAACGGTAACCCTGATTTAGTAGCTTTTTAGTTATACAAAGATTACGAATATTAAAGTATTCAACTCGAGTACAAGCTCTTGAAAAACAAATAAGTTGAGACACATACACCCCATAAGAAGTTGCTCGGGGAACATCCCCATCACAGTGGGGATAATTAACAATGTCAAAATTAAAATCATCTCACTTGTTATAGATTTTGCTAATTATTTCACCATTTTCAATCGAGAGATCTAAATGAAGAACAGAAGCGTTATTATCAGATATATTAGCTTTGTTAAGCTGAAGTTCTTTAGGATAAATATTATTAACCATAGTTGGAAAGAAAGGGTTGTCAATGTTCAATATGTCATCCAGATACCGAGAGGTGTAATTAAAGGCTTCAATAACATCTGCTTGGGTATCTGGTGAAAGACTCAACATGAAATCTCTTTCATAGCAAAATAAAAACAAATCTGCTACAAGTGGTGCACAGTTCGTACCCATAGGGATACCAACAATTTGTCTATAAACGGTGGTTCCTGAAGAAAAGACTGTTTTTGAAATATGAGGGATCTGTTATGTTAACAAAGCAAACTATATCACTATTCAAGGGCCACAACCTTGCTGTTTCTGCTCGAACTTGGCTGCTAATCAACACAGTTGTATTGATATAAACACTCTGACCGAGTTGAAATGATAAGTTGAACAATAAAGTAGCTAGATTTAACAAAGCAAAATATAGTATTTTCCCAATAAATCAATGGCCATAACTCTGGTGTTACAAATCCGATCTAACTAAATTGTTCCAGTCGTTTATTAATATCAACAAGCTGGTGGAGTTTGGTAAGACCTGGGTGGAAAATGAAGGTACTAGAGAGCTTAGGACGCAAAATATAGCATTTTAAAATAGTTCAAGGGCCATATCAATTCGGATATATATACTTTTTGAACTCGTCCGAGCATTTAATGATCTTCGAATCCTGCCAAAGATTGGTCAAGATAAGATGAATAATGAAAGATCTAGAGTGCTAACGAAGTAAACTATAGCATTTTTCGACAAATCAATGGTTATAACTCTGGTGTTACTAATCCGATCTAGCTGGTTTTCAAAACGTCGTCCGAGCTTTCATCAATATCAACAATCTGGCCAAGTTTGGTATAGCTTGAATGAAAGATGACGAAACTAGAATTAAGCAAATTATAGCATATGTAACTAAATCAAAAGGATAACTCTATTGTAATTAATTTAATCTAGCTGGCTTGCAATATTGTTTGAAATTTTATTAATATCACCAATCCGCCAAAATTTTAAAACGTTAGAGTAATAATGAAGTAAATATAGCATATATAGAAAATCAAATGCCACAACTGTTACCGTTCCGTTCCGATCTAGCTGTTTTTCGAACTTGCCCAAGCTGTCATTGATATCAACAAACTGAGTTTGGTAAAGATCGACTGAAAAATAAAGGACATATCGTCTTAACGGACGGACGACGGTATGGCGGATGGACGACAGACGACTGTTAACTCGCCATCACAGAAGTTCTGCTGGCCTTCGGCAATTCTATTTTCAATATTATTTAAAAATTTATAAATTTGACGAAAACTAGTCAAAAAAAGAAGAGAGAGAGAGAGAGACCGTGGCAGAGAGAGAGAGATAGAGGGTGAAAGAGAGACACACAGAGAGGGAGATGGTGTCTAACAAGTAATAAGTGAATATATATTTCTACGCTTTCCTATTACACTTATGTCACAGAATATGCACAGCCTTTCTTCTATTTTCAGCCCTTGACCAGTTTCAATTTTGAGCAATAGTATTCCAGGCATTTAAATGCAATGTAGTAGTTCATTTTAATCGGACATATTTTACTACAAGAGAGATCACTCATATAACATGAATACATGGTGTATCAGTAAGAGTTGTCTTTCTTTAAACTAGCGCTTGCTGAAATATTAGGTTTCTTGTCATTATCAATTCCAAGAAATGAGAACAGAATTAACCAAAAATTAAAACTTATCCGACTTAGTGTCACTTATCACAATAGGTATTTGCAACATAGTTCTTGAATTTAATTTGGCATTCGTCTTTCGCGATTTGATTTGGATGTATGTCAAGGCTTCCGACAGTGACGATTTTTCACTTGTGGTGTGTTGACGATAGTTTAAATCGGTGAATTTCATCTGATTCTGATTCATTTGTTGCTTTTACATTTTCATTTATACACATATTTTCACAGACAGATTTCCCATTTTGTACATTTTGATTCACATGATTTCTTTCATAGCATTTTTTAAGACGTGTGACATTGTTCTTATACTGAACATCTTGATCAGATTATAATATTACAATTTCACAACAATCAACCGGCTTTGGATAAACATTGATAGACAATATGTTTTCGCGGTTTTGTTGAAGAGAACAAGAGCACCTTCCTTCAAAATATTTGACGCATTCCTCTTATCGGTGTATGTCTTTACTTTTCCCTTCCTGTCACTATCACGATGACTGACTTCATAATCATGTAAGTGATATTCACACAGGGCTTGCAATTTTGTTCCCAATTTTCGACCAAACAAAACTTCCGCTGGACTAACTTCTGTTATTGTGAGAGTTGCAGATCTGTATATGAGAACATTGATTGGTGTTCTTGATTCAAGTTCGTCCTTCTGCTTGTGCAACTCAAATTCTTTTAAGTAAACACTTGCTTTTAGCTCCACTTCCCCATATACTTGATAACATATGCTCATTTTTTCCGTGCAGTTTTTCAACTCATAGCTAACAAACACAAGATCATTATCTCATCCGTTGTTATTGTAAACGGCAATCCCTACGTGTCAAATGTCTTCTTCAAAAGTTAAACGACTTTTGAGATATTTTTGATACACCCTAGCACCTGGATTAACCTGGATTAACCCCCAAACGACCTTTATGCCACTGACCGTTCTAAGGCGGTAACTCCTATTGTCAGCTCCTTTGTGTTCGTGATGTCACGTTCCTTAAATTGCCTTTAGTATAGGATAGAGGCTAAGTATAGAAATCGGAGGGAACGAATCAAATTGACAGTAAACCTCTTTTCAATGACATTCTATTCTGTAATAATTTCCAGTCGTGCATCATGTTTTTATTTTGCCGAGGTGAATTATAATGTCATCACATCTGCTGCATTCTCTTTCATAGCCTTCAAGAGTCTAATGACTCGTCTTATTCGTGTTCACTTCAGGTGCACGGCTAACCCCAAACATAGGTCGTTTATATCTGTACAATCTGTATCTAGATTCTGTGTCCAGTTATATTCCGTATTACGCTCATTTTATATATTTCTTAAGAACCATTGAACAGATTTTGAGTATGTTTACCAATGTTAAAATACACTCAAGAGATATGAAAACGCAACACGGGAATTTCCGCTATATATTTTTTATACTGTACACTTAATTGCACATAATATTTCAAAGAAATCCCAAGATGTTTTTTTTAAAAAAGTTGCAGTTGACTAGAGAAAGGACACAACTGTGATGTTGTATACGTTTTAATCACACTACACTTTGTAACAAGAACTTCATCAATGTTGAAGTTGCTCTTCGAAAAACTGAGCTTGTTCAGTACTGTATTTAACGTAAATAGTTTGCAAAATTTTGCATCCTAAGTTTGCTCACATGATTTAGCCAAACGCGTACTCTGTGAACAATGAAACATTGCAGGAATACTATTTGCTGTATTATTTGTTGTTTTAGTATTTTTTCCAAAAGGAAAGGTCTTACGTAGCCATGTACCATTCGATTAAAAGCAGCATATTGTACATACAGTATATAGCGGAAATTCCCGTGTTGCGTTTTCATATCACTTGAGTGTATATTCCCAAAAGTAACACATGGATCCGCCCCGTTAAAGAACCATAGGAATCTATTCGATAATAAGAGTAGGGCAGGTTCCCGGATTCATATGTATCCTACCCCTCTCTCTGGGGCGGCTCTAAATAACCTGTATTGTGTTGATGAGCCGTTAAACAACATTCAATTCAAATTTAAGACTGTAATAAAATGTAATGGGTAAGTCCCCAATCTGTACGTCTGAGAACACTGGATCAACTTACGGGGTACATGTCAGAAATCGCTCCGTACACACACAGCTTAGGCTGAGAGGAAAATGTCGAACCTGGCAGCAACGCCTGGCCGTTAAAGTCAAAATACTGCCTGCTCTGTTGTGTGTATTCTGGGGGAAAAACGGATGCATTTCATATGTCTTTTATGGCAAGGACACACGAAAGTAACCCGATGACGCATCACTGACACGTTTGTTGTTTAATGGCTCTTAGATTAGTTCGAGTCGCCCAAGAAAGAGGGGATTGATGCACAGAAACCCCGAAACAGTACCCTACTCTTTCCTATGATTCTTTAATGTATTCGGAGGATACGATTACTTCGGCTGTCCTACTATTTAGCAATTCAGGACAAATGTAGAGCAGTGTACTGAACCATGACTAGTAATGATTCACCGACGGCTACCTTCGACGACATTCAATTTTGCATTCATTTTAAAGTTTTCTATTAAAGCGTACGCGCGATTTACAAACAATAAATTGAAGATATTTGTTTTCTTTCTTTACTTATATTGTTGCGTTGTGTAAACGGATCGTTTTGTAAAATCTGTGACACTTCCTTCTTCAAAAATGAAGTATTATGTCATTGTGACCTGCTTGTTGAAACTGACCTTAATTGTTTTAGGTCAATGACATTTTAAAAGGAAAAATTAAGCATTGTGTTATGAGGGAAATAATGATCGAGAAATTAATATAAAAAAGTAGCATAATTTATAAAAGTAAATCAGTTTTAAAGGATACCTGTTCTATACGTTTTGGTTTTCCATTCCTTTTTGTGAGCGCTGGTACATACTACTGCTACACTAATCACCATTAAAGTTGCTATAAGATACTTCATGGTACTTTAATGTACACTGCCTGAGGATTGGGTGAATCAAATAAGTACAAACACTTCGGCACTATATCCTATAATACATTATATCCCTATAATACCATGTATTCACGGTCACTGAATACAACAAAATTCTCATCAAGAACACATTAAGCATTCGAACAACAGTCTTTATAAGAGTTCAATGTTTAGTATATCAAAAGATGCTTATTTATGGCATCGTTAGTTTTCTTGGTTAAGTCGCTTTAACTCCCATTTATTGTACACGTGACGTAAATGTATATTTTGAACATTTTAAGGAATTCCCACAAATGATATATACTGGGCTCATGAAATAAGAAGTAGTAGATAACCCCAACTCACACACAGCCACACCCTACCCCAACCCCGCCCCATTAGGAAAAACAAACTAAAAATGCATCTCCCTTCATGAATTCCAAGTATAGTGAAATTAATAACAAAACCAGACACGTCATACATACCTACTATAATAATAAACCAAAGTGAGGACTGCCCCCACACCGGCTAAGTCAGATTTAAGACCCTTTCGTTACCGTAGATGACAGCGGCAATGCTGTGAAAGCTATTCCCGTCATTTTACAGTCAGTGACCAGTGATCAAACACAAAGTCCTGTCTGCGAAACATTCTTGGTAAATAAATACATTTACTTATAATATGTTGTTCAAATAAACCTTTGAATTAACATCAGTCATTCAAAATGTGACAGAAACAACTGTACTCACCTATATTTAAAAAAAAATATCTTAAAAAGGCAACGGGTGTAGACGCAGTTCCTAAAATTATTGAAGCAGGTGGCCAAATCTTAAGTACCCCGAAAACATAAAACTAGCATAGATAATACCTGTCTTTAAAAATGATGATGCCTTTAGTGGTAACAACTATAGACCCAATTTGCATCCTACCTTCTCTTTCAAATCTCTATTAAAGAGTTATCTTCGGACCAAACAATTAAACACTTATATCAAACATATCTTCCATTATTTATTTTCTACATTTAGCGCCTCGCAACTCCTCCAACATTTTTCATCCCATTGAAATGAACTTGGTATACAACTCTGACATGAGGTGAACATGCGAACATTTGGGGGTTTTCCCTGTCTGATGAGTGTTCATTGAGTTATGCCCCTTTTTCGACTAGGTTCAGTTTATAACGAACGCATTCTTTTGTGTGCAACTCCTCCTATAGCTTCTACCCTTTTTATATGAAACTAGGTATGCAACTCTGACATGAGGTGGACATGCGAATATTGTTGGAGCTTTTCTGTCTGATATTTTTCATCGAGTAATGCCCCTTTCTCAACTTAGCTTGTTTCTTATATACTGTATATTGTGAATGCATTCTTGTGTGAGCAACTCCATCTTCAGTTTTTATCAAATTAAAACGAAACTTAGTATACAGCTCTGACATAAGCACGGCTGGTAATCATTGAGACAAGCTCCAAACGGAGCTATACTCGGAAGTGTCCCAACATAACTTCCGAGAAGGTGACAACGGTGAAAAAATATAAACAAAGGTGAGTGTGCTTTTCGATTTTTATTTTTTCCTAAAAAAAAAAAAGGCTTTATTTGAATAATCGGGGAATGCTGTTCCACGTAGTAATGGTAATACTTTGCTCACAAACCGGAGTTACTCCAGATCGATGCTTTATTTAAAGTCAGCGACTTTTCTCCTATGGAAGAATGCGGTGTGCCCATTGTCAAAAGATGACGAGTTTTGAAGAAGTATTACAAAAGAAAACAAAACGATTGTTAATCTCAAGCAATATTTCGTAAATTCAATGAATTTATACAAACTATGCTGGTGGATCGCGCTGTAGGGACGATTTAAGCACCAATTTCAAAAAGAGCTTGTCACAACGAACATGAGCTGGTGTCAACGCTATATGTGTCTATGAATACTAGTCTTGGTATGCAGATCTGACATATGAGGTAGACGCGCATTTCGATATTGAGTTATTCACATTTTTAGTCTGTATTTAGTCGATGATATCGCTTCCTAAATTTTACATCGGAAAGCAGTAAAACTTGCTATACAGCACTGACGTTATAGGGACATCAGTATATGAACTTTCCTGTCTGATTTTTTTTTTTTTTTTGAGTTATTCCCCTTTTTGACTGCCAATTTTTCAGAGAGCTGTTTATGACAATGCCAAATTTACAGAGAGTTATTTATGACAATGCCAAAATTACAGAGAGTTGTTTATGACAATGCCAATTTTATAGAGAGTTGTTTAACACAATGACAATTTTACAAATAAATTGTGATGACAATGATACTTTTACAGAGAGTTGTTTATGACAATGACAATTTTACAGAGAGTTGTTTAAGACAATGACAACTTTACAAATAAATTGTGATGACAATGATGCTTATACAGAGAGTTGTTTAGGGCAATGCCAATTTTACAGAGAGTTGTTTAAGACAATGACAATTTTACAAAGAAATTGTTATGACAATGATACTTTTATGGAGAGTGTTTAGGACAATGCCACTTTTACAGAGCGTTCGTTATGACAATGCTAATTTTACAGAGAGTTGTTTAAGACAATGCCAATTTTATAGAGAGTTGTTTACGACAATTCCATTTGACAGAGAGTTGTTAAAGACGCTGACAATTTACAGAGAGTTGGTTATGGGAATGACAATTTTACAGAGAGTTGTTTAAAACACTGCCAATTTTAAATGCCAATTTTATAGAAAGATGTTTAAGACAATGCCAATTTTACAAAGTGTACGACAATTCCTAGTTTTAGGGAGTAGTTAACGACAATGCCAATTTTAAAGAGAGTTGTTTAGGGCAATGCCCATTTTACAGGGAGTTGTTTATGACAATGCCAATTTTACAGATTGTTGTTTAAGACAATGACCATTTTACAAAGAAACGGTTATGACAATGATAATTTTACAGAGAGTTGTTTAAGACAATGCCAATTTTAAATGACAATTTTAAAGAGAGTTGTTTAGGGCAATGCCAATTTTACAGAGAGTTGTTTAAGACTATGACAATTTTCCAAAGAAATGGTTATGACAATGATAATTGTACAGAGAGTTGTTTAGGACAATGCCAATTTTAAATGCCAGTTTTACAGGAGTTGGTTATGATAATGCTAATTTTAAGGAGAGTTGTTTAAGACAATACCATTTTTGCAGAGAGTTGTTTAAGACAATTCCCATTTTACAGAGAGTTGTTTATGACAATGCTAATTTTAAATGCCTTTTTTACAGAGAGTTGGTTATGAAAATGCCAATTTTACAGAGAGTTGTTTAAGACAATGCCAATTTTACAGAGAGTTGTTTGAGACTATGCCAATTTTACAGAGAGTTGTGTAGGCAATTCCCATTTTACAGAGCGTTGCTTATGACAATGCAAGTTTTAAATACCAATTGTACAGAGAGTTTGTTATGACAATGCCAATTTTAAATGTCAGTTTTACAAAGTGTTAGTTATAACAATGCCAATTTTAAAGAAAGTTGTTTAGGACAACGACAATTTTACAGAGAGTTGTTTAGGGCAATGCCAATTTTACAGAGGTTTGTTTATGGCAATGCCAATTTTACAGAGAGCTGTTTATGGCAATACCCATTTTACAGAGCTGGTTATGGCAATACCAATTTTACAGAGGACTGTTTATGGTAATGCCATTTTACAGAGGACTGTTTAGGGCAATGGCAAATTTTCAGAGTTGGTTATGGCAACGCCAGTTTTACAGGGAAAAAAATCAGGGTAATTTCAATTTTACAGTTATATAGGGCAAAGACACTCAATGTTAAAGAAAAAAGGGTTATATTTTAGGAGACGGTGTCTCTGTGTAAGTGGAGCCCGACATTGGGTTCTAAAGTAACGGATTCCAGTAAAGGAAATTATTTTAAGCCAATATATAAATTATTCCAACATCAGACGTTTTGTTCTTCGATGACTCACAGAACAGAACTGTATTAGAGTATGGAAGTTGTGACAATGACCAACAGCATTTACGATATAACATAAATATACGAGTATAACGTACAACTTGTTAGTATTTATATGTGTGCTTATGTGGGTTAGTGCACTGTAAGGTTGATTGAGTGAATGGTTTTTAAATGTAATTTTTCAGTACATTTAGTCATTTAGGCTATGATTTTTTTGTTGGAGGCAGACGCTCCCACCCGCCCCCACCCCACCCCAGAATATTATGCAAAAGTATTCAAGTAGATCTATAATTCATTGATATTTTTCTCCATTGAATACGCATTTTCAATAAGAGTTTATGCATAATACTTTCAAAGCAATGCCATTTCGCCAGCAATACTACCGGCGAATTGATGCGTTGCATCAAAGCTTCCGTGTTTATCCAAATGTCAGGGTTCTTATAGTAAGAAGAATCCTGTCCATGTTTAATTCGATCGACCTCCCCGCCTTAGAAACTTGGGAAGAAACTTGGCAGATGAGTTTTAATCCTAGTAAATGCACAGTACTGAGGATCATGCCCAACAAGAAGAAGAAAGTCATACAGTTCAATAACCAACTCCACGGCCACACACTGGACGTAGAGGAGGCTACCAAATACTTGGGAGTCACCATCAGAAACAACCACTCATGGGACCGGCATATACAGAACACCATTGGTAAAGGCAACCGAACTATTGGCTTCCTGAGAAGGAACTTAAAGGAATGCATGCCTCCGGTCAAAGCAGCCTCGTACACCGCTACATGGTTAGACCAACACTGGAATACGCCTCCACTGCTTGGGACCCATACCACCAGACCAATGTCAAAGCCCTAGAGCAAGTCCAACGTCGTGCTGCACGCTAGATATTTTCAATAACTACTCCAGAAAATCCCCAGGATGTGTCAAGAAGAAGTTCAAAGACTTCAACAGGAAATCGCTTGACACCAGACGAAAACATATCCAGCTGTCCATGCTCTACAGAATAAGCATGGTACATATCTACAGTCCCTGGTACAGTTGACATCTCTTTGGAAAAGTACTTGCACGCCATTGACACCCGTACCAGAGGACAGCACAATTTATTCCAGGAGAGAATAACAGACAATGCCTACTGCAATTCAATCTTCACTAGAACAGTGAGAGACTGGAACACACTCCTGTCTACTGTTGCCTCCGCGCCCTAACTGGAAGAATGATCACTCCTCTTGGTGTGATCTGCTCATTATCAACAAAGGCAGCAACTTGTAAATAATTGTATCCATTGTAACTGTACATATTATTTATTTTGTTGACTAGCTGTGCGCCATCAGCATGCCTATTCACGCAGAGCTAATTACGGTCTATGAAGATCCCAGCTCTTTACTTGGAAGAAACACATCCCTAATATGAAGAAGGGTCTGATTCAATCTCCACGCAGAGTTATCGTTCCTTGCACTCATATATATCTCTGCTAACTACTAAATTACAAGATTTTGGTAAAACCTGTTAAATTGGAATATGTTTGCCTGAAACTTATTTTTTTCTTGTGTAAATATAATTTTCAGAATATCTGCAAATTAGATGTTGCAAAATTTTAAACAATGCTTGAAAACAATTTAATTTTAATCGGGACTATTTTACTACAAAAAGTATAAGTAAAACAGGTCTAAAATAGAGGTGGAGGTAGTGCGATGGGTGCTAGAGGAGGTAGCAATAGTGGTAACATAGGTAGACCTTTTATTCGTTGTCGTCACTGTAATGGGAATCATGCTTCACATGAGTGTAGGAAAGCGGTGAAAGTGTCCGCTGTCGTAGACAATTTTAGTGACAATAGTAGAGTGGACAACAATGTAGGTAGTCCGAACCAAGGGTTTAACAACCCATGGAATTTCGGTAGAGGTAGAGGTGGTCAAAACCGAGGTAGAGGTAGAGGCAGAGGTAGTAATAGTCCGGTTATTAAAACCGAGAGTAGTAGCTGTTGTGTTAAAGCGGATGGTGTAATGGCGAAGATCGGAACATGTCTCTTTCCGTATGCAAATCTTCCAACGGCAGATGGTAGAGTGAATGGCACGGACGTAATTGTAATGAGGGATACAGGTTGTACAGGTGTGGTATTTAGGCGTAGTTTAGTTACGGATGACCAGTTGGTAGGTAAACAGGCACTGTGTATGTTGTTAAATAAGTCGGTTGAGCACGTGCCAATAGCGAGAATAGATGTAGAAACACCTTTCTTTAAAGGGACTACAGAGGCACTATGTATGGATGACCCGATGTATGATTTAACGATAGGGAACATAGAAGGTTCAGCACTTCCGGTAATGTCGGATTTTAGAAGTAGCATAAGTAATGCCGTAGAGACTAGAGCGCAGGTTCAGAAGCAAGCTCAGGCTTATAAAATATTAAAGGTTCCTGCAGCCGTAGGTGACATATCTAAAGCGGAGTTTATAGAAGCACAAACTCAAGACGAGTCATTAGGTCCTTGTAAGGTGAAGGCCAAGGATGGTGTAGTGAAGAAGTGTAAAGGGTCCGGTAGTTGTAAGTTTGTACATAAGAATAGGTTATTGTACAGAGAATTTGAAGATAGTGGTAGTAGACAGTTTCACCAATTAGTGGTACCTACCCAGTATAGAACGACAGTGCTTAAGGTAGCTCATGAGTCGATTATGGGAGGTCATTTAGGCGTAAAGAAAACGTCCGATAGAGTATTGGCAGAATTGTATTGGCCGGGCGTTAGTGGAGATGTAACTAGGTATTGTAGGTCCTGCGATGTATGCCAAAGGACAGTACCAAAAGGTCGAGTGACCAAAGTACATTTAGGTCAGATGCCCCTGATAGATACACCATTTAAGCGGGTAGCCGTAGACATAGTTGGACCAATTTTTCCAGTGTCGGATAGGAAAAATAGGTACATTTTAACCATGGTAGACTATGCAACTAGGTATCCGGAGGCAGTAGCATTGCCCTCAATTGAAACTGAGAGAGTAGCTGAGGCATTAGTTGATATGTTCAATAGGCTAGGTGTACCAGAGGAAATGCTGACTGATTGTGGGTCACAGTTTACGTCAGAACTTATGGCTGAAGTAAGCAGGTTATTGTCTTTGCGTCAAATCATGACAACACCATATCACCCTATGTGTAACGGGTTAGTCGAACGATTTAACGGGACGTTAAAGCAAATGTTACGGCGTATGTGTACCGAGAGACCCAAAGATTGGGACAAGTATCTCAATGCTTTATTGTTTGCATTTAGAGAGGTTCCACAAGAGAGTTTAGGATTTTCTCCGTTTGAGTTATTGTACGGTAGGTCAGTTAGAGGTCCCATGAGGATTCTTAGAGAGATGTGGGCAGGTGAAGTAGATAGTGATGAGGTTAAGACTACATATCAGATCTGAAGGAGAAACTAGAGGAGACTTGTAAGATAGCTCAAAGTCAGTTAATTAAGGCAAGTACCAAGTACAAACGGTACTATGACCAGAAAGCTAGAGCTAGGAAGTTTAAGATAGATGACCAGGTGTTACTGTTACTCCCGACCGACAATAACAAGTTGTTATTACAATGGAAAGGTCCGTTTTACGTTAGAGGGATAGTGAACACTATGGATTACCGTATCGAATAAACGGAAAGTTAAAGACCTTTCATGCGAATATGCTGAAAGAGTATATCAGTAGATCCGATAATGGGCAACAAGGGGTGTTAACCGTAGTTAATTTTGCAGTTATTGAGGATAGTGAGGAAGACAGTAGTGAGGACACTAGACCCATGTATTTTCCCACTAGTGTAGGTAGGGAGACAGCAGCCGATGTAGACATATCGGGCATGCTTAGTGTAGAGCAGCAACGAGAGATGGGTAGTTTACTCTCGGAAGATAGTGATGTCTTGTCCGAAAACCCGGGGCAGACAGATGGAGTGCAACATGATATTGTACTCACATCAGGGGAACCAATTAGAATTAAGGGGTATCCCATTCCATTTCACTCCCGATCAATTGTTGATGAGGAGGTGAAAGACATGTTGAAATTGGGTGTCATCGAACCTTCAAACGCACCATTTTCATCCCCAGTCGTACTTATTAAGAAGAAAGATGGGTCATTTCGGTTCTGCATCGATTTTAGGCAGCTCAATAAACGTACCATCTTTGATGCAGAGCCAATGCCTAATATTGAGGAGGTATTCTCTAAACTTGCGGGATATTCGTATTTCTCCAAGTTAGACCTCAGTAAAGGTTATTGGCAAGTCCCACTTTCAGACCGAGCTAAAGAGATGACCTCTTTCGAAACTTCGCAATGACTTTTTAAGTTCAAGGTCATGCCCTTTGGTCTCGTAAACGCCCCAGCAACATTCTGTAGGTTAATGAGGAAAGTCCTGAAGGATTTGTCCAACACAGACAGTTTTGTAGATGACATCCTGGTGTTTACAACAACATTTGAAGACCATATTAAGGCTCTACGTAATCTGTTGGAACGGCTACGCCGGTTTAAACTGACTGCAAAACCTAGCAAGTGTCACATAGGTTACGCAGATATAGAGTGTCTGGGTCATGTTGTCGGGAGGGATCAGAAATTGAAACCCAACCCCGACAAGGTTAAGGCAATTCAGGAAGCACCAAGACCCGAGACAAAGAAACAAGTTAGGTCATTTTTAGGGTTAGCGGGTTTTTACAGGAAGTTTATTCCAAACTTTTCGGCTATAGCTGCACCTTTGTCAGAC
This sequence comes from Cyrtodaria siliqua, assembly GCA_037043455.1. NCBI lineage: Eukaryota > Metazoa > Mollusca > Bivalvia > Adapedonta > Hiatellidae > Cyrtodaria > Cyrtodaria siliqua. Next base: position 102,252 of record JAWPHD010008213.1, read on the forward strand.
TTGACAAAGAAAGGTCAACCCAATAGGATAACTTGGGGGGAAAGCCAGGAGCGAGCTTTTGTCTCTTTAAAGGGGAGTCTGGTCAAAACCCCAATACTAAAATTACCTGAACTTGACCAGGAGTTTATCCTCAGAACGGATGCCTCCGATATCGGGGTGGGTGCAGTCCTACTGCAAGAGCAAGATGGGTGTAGTCTCCCCGTGGCTTACGCAAGTCGGAAACTATTACCCCGGGAATGTAACTACTCTGTTATCGAAAGGGAGTGTCTTGCAGTAGTGTGGGGTGTCAGTAAATTCCACCGATATGTTTTTGGTAAGGAATTTGTCTTGGAGACTGACCACCAACCTTTAGCTTATATGAATAAAGCAAAGGTAGCTAACAGTAGGTTAATGAGGTGGGCACTGACTCTGCAGCCTTACCGGATGAAAATTGAGGAAAGGACAATATTGGGGCAGACTATTTAAGTCGCCGCACATAATGACCGGTTTAATACAATAGTGTATTGCAGTGTATTGTACAATAGTAGTATATGTTACGACAGGGTAGTGTACAATTGTAGAATAGTGTTGAAATTGTAATTGCATATTATAGTTGGGTTATAACTGCAGTGGATGTTTTCCGGAAGACGGTCGTTGTACTGGCTGAATGTTGCATCCCTCAGTAGTAATAGTTAACATACTCAAGCGATTGAGCGATCAGCTTGTACGTTTTGTCGCTCATTTGCTCAGAAGAATTAATAGTCCCTTAACGTGTAAATATTAATTATCATTTTGTTGAATTTTAAAAGTGTAGCACTTTCTTTAAGTGGGGAGATGTTGTCACAAAATGTCACGGGTAGAGCGTACTGGTCGTACATAGCTCTTGTAAGTTATCGGTTACATCCAAATCTATTGTTTGAGTTGAAACAATCTCACAATATTCATGATCTATTCATGTAACACGTAAAAGCGTGCACGATTTAAGTGGCCACCAGAGAGGCCGTGTCATAAGTTTAGTTTTGTGCTAATGCATGTAAACGTATAGGTATATCTTCCTTAAACGGCAAAATTGTATAAGGGGCCTCTCGTGTAGATTCAATACTGTAGATTTAGCCATGTTTATCACGGACTGAACGGGGGAAATAATTATTTGGGCGTAATGTTTGCTATAAAACCCATTGTCTTCTAGCTCTCGCCGGGATGATCGATAGTATTTTGTTGGAACAGAGATTGGACGGCAAATTTCATAGGCAGCATGTGGTAAGTAGTTTTATTAAACTTGTATCGTACATTTGTATTCAGTGGGCGGCGCCATCTTGTTTGGCGGTTACGACATCCGGTTAGCATTGATGGTTCTCAAACAAAACTTTAGACTAGCATATGATTTTGAAGTTACTTTATTAGATGTAATTATTGTAATTGATCATTAATTGTAAAACAATATTAATTTGATAACAGTGGATAATAGGTGCATTAGTTAACGTTGGCGTATAACTCAGTGATTGTAATACACGATTGTTAACATTAGTTAACAATGAGATGAGTGACAAGAATAAATGCGTGCATGCATAACTCAGTGAGTGTAATATACGAGTAATTTGATCATGTTTATATTACATGTATGAGGGGCACTGATTAACAGCGACGTACATAGCGTATACATGGCGTTGTAGAATATGTATACATTGCTACTCATCATTAGTACAGCTTACATATATTGATTGAATAATGATTTGTTTGGGTAATGATAATTATGCAAGATTGTTATGTTTGTCAACCGACATCTAAAACGTATGTATAATTACAGCCTAAGCCATCCAGGATATAAGCCATCCAGGGTTGGAGTAAGCCATCTAGGTTTTGATATCCAGGAGTGGAGCTAAGCTTCCACGATTAACGTTTATGAGCGGTGGAGACGGTCCCCGTACCTGCGCAGCCAGGTTTTACTAACGACAACCCCCGGGACACAAGGTGGGCCCGTTACCAATCCTCACTGGAGGAATATCACTCACAATCTCAGTGGAGGTTAACTATCATTGCATCGCGTCATCAACCCTTACAGAAGGCATTTGATGACAATCATCCATTGAATTCGCGCATCATCATCTTCATGAGCTCTCGCGCATCACAGTTATCGCGCTAGATCAACATTGTTATAGCTTTAACAACACTTTAGTGTCTTAGACATTCAGTATTTATAACAATACCAAGAACGTCTTGAACATTCATGAGAACATTCTTTTCACAGTTCATTTGTGTATTCGCTTGTTTTTTTTAGATAATTGTATATATATTAAACATATTTTAAAAGTTGCATTAAACTTATGTAAATGCATTCACCGTCATTGATTCTTTCCTGAGTTAGCCCAACCACTAAGGTCATCCTGTGACAGATATTAATGCATTAAAACCTTCTAAAGAAGTTCCAAAGGAAACTCCAAAAGAGGTTAATTCTCAAACATTAGAAATTGTACGCAAGAGACGACGTAACAAAAAACAACGTAACCAAGAAAAGCAGAGATATGCTAATTTACAAAAAAATGTTATAAAGGAACTGAAACAAGTTCTCAAAGTTAGAAAATCTAATATTCAAAAACAAGTTCCCAAAGATCAACCAGAATTAAAACTGGTTGACAATCCAATATGTGGTTATTTCAAAGCACACGAAATATCTGTTAAGGAATACAAAGACCCTCAAAAACTATTCCGTGATAAGAAATCCATTATCACAAAACAAATCATCAAAGAGCTGACAGAGACGAATGGATTAAAGTTTGAATTAGGTCTCGCTGTAAATCTATTTAAAGACGATGGTGCTACCAAAAAATACACCACAGCAGTATTACGCAGTGAACAAAATGCAATCTTAAACTCTGAGAAAATAAATGAGTTTTATGATGAATCGTCTGCTTATATACAAGAGAGCCTTGAAAGATTCACAAACACAGCATCAGGATTGGAGATTGATCACTGTGTTAAGTTTTACTTGAATATCGCAAAGTATGAACCATTAAAATGTTCTTCATATATTCCTCTGCCCAAAGCATTAGCCAACAAACAGGCTATAATCAATGTTAAGAATAAAGATAATAAGTGCTTGGAAGTGGCATTGGTGTCTGCTTTGTGGCCTTATAAAAAAAATCCAAATAGGATATCTAGTTATAAGAAATACATGGGTAAGTTGAATATGGATGGTATTGACTTTCCCACTCCAATTTCTCAAATTCCCAAAGTAGAGAAACAAAACAACCTTGCTATCAGCGTTTATGGATATATCATAACAGGAAAAAATAAAAAGATAACCATTTTCCCATATCACATATTAGAACAAACAAACAAAAAATATCGAGCGAATTAATCTGCTCTTAATATTGAGGTTGAAGAAGATGATTCAGAGAATGAAGATGATTCAGAGAATGAAGAAGGAATTATAGATGACAACTACAATCCTGATGATTATCCTGATGAACCAAAGATATTAACAACAAAATATCACTACTGCTGGATTAAAAATCTGAATAGACTACTATTTGACCAAAACAAACACCATGGTCAAACTTACTTCTGGAATTGTTGCCTTTGGGGCTTTTCCGGGGAAGGACTACTCACCAAACATAAAGAAGACTGTTATGGTATCAACAAAAATTCTTGCAGAATAGAAATGCCGCAAGAAGGTAAAAACCACATAAATTTTAAAAATAAAAATCATCAATATCAGATGCCTGTGCCTTATGCAATATATGCTGATTTTGAGAGTATAATCAAACCACATTTAATCGAATTTGGAAAGAAATCCGAAATTCAAAATATACACGAAGCTGATTTGGGTACCAAGTTGTTAGATATGATGGCAAAGCTGAAGAACCTGTTATTTACAGAGGTGAAGATGTTGTTGAAGTGTTTTTAAATCACTTAGAATGTGAGAAAAGCAACATCAACAACACTTTTGCTCACCCAAAACCATTAATCATGACACAACAAAATGTGAAAGATTATGAAAATGCAACACACTGTTGGATATGCGAGAATAAAATATGGAAAGGTAAAAACTGTAAAGTAAGAGACCACTGTCATTTTACAGGAGAATACAGAGGTGCAGCACAAAAGAACTGCAACCTAAAACTGAAAATAAAACTAGATAAAACAATAATTCCTGTTGTATTTCATAACCTCAAGGGATATGATAGTCATCTTATTATGCAAAAAATACATAAAATTTCAGGTAAAATTACATGCATTCCAAACAACGCAGAAAAATATATATCATTTAGCATAGGACAACTTAGATTTTTGGATAGCTTTCAGTTGGAAAAATTGGTAAGGCAACAGACAAATCGGATTTTAAAATTACCAAAAATTAGTTTGGAGAACAAACAAATTTACTTCCGCGGAAAAGTGTTTACCAGTATGAATATATGGACAGTGTGGAAAGATTTAAGAAAACGAAATTACCACCTATAAAAAGTTTTACAATAGTCTCGCAGATGAAAGTATAAGTCTCGAAGATTACGAATATGCTCAAAAAATATGGAAAAAGTTTAACTGTAAAACTCTTGGAGACTAACATGATGTAACTCTGTTAGCAGATGTGTTTCAAACTTTTAGAAAAACATGTATGAATGCATACAAACTTGACCCTTTACATTACTATACAGCACCTGGCTTATCTTGGGATGCTTTACTTAAACATACAGGGATAAAACTAGAACTTTTTACAGACATTGACATGCACTTATTCATAGAAAAAGGTATGCGTGGTGGAATTAGTATGGTATCAAAACGACATGCCAAAGCAAACAATCCATATGTAGCTGATTATAACCCTAACGAGGAAAACAACTACTTAATGGATTTTGATGAAAATAACCGTTACGGACATTCAATGAGTCAGCCACTTCCATATTTTGGCTTTGTTTGGAAAGCCAGAAACAAGAGTGGGGCATTTTCTAAACCAAAACCTGGCAAAGAACAAATACTTGAAGTTGATTTGGAATATCCTAAATAACTCCATGAAACTCACAATGACTATCCACGTGCACCTGAACGATTAAAAGTAAAAAAAGAATGGTTGTCTGAATACCAGACAAATGTGTTGTCTGAAGAAGAAGAACAAACAGATTCGTTGAAAAAAGATTCGTTGAAAAAAAGATTCGTTGAAAAAAAGTTGAAAAAAAAGTTACAAAAATATAGCATGATAAATGTAGAACAACTAGTTCCCAATCTTATGGACAAAGAAAAATATGTGATACGTCTCAAAAACCTGCAACTGTATTTATCTTTGGGTATGAAACTAAAGAAAATACACAGAGTATTAGAATTTAATGAAAAACCATGGATGGAACCATATATTCGTTTAAACACAGATTTTAGAAAGCAAGCTAAATCACCCTTTGAAAAAGATTTTTACAAACTAATGAACAACTCCGTGTTTGGCAAGACAATGGAAAATCTACGCAAGCGGACTGATATAAAACTAGTCAGAACTGACGGCTCCGAAAATGAAAAAATAAGAAGAAGAATAGCCAAACCCAACTTAAACAGACGTATAAAGTTCTCAGATGAATTGTCAGCAATACATGTAAACAAAACAAAATTAACATTAAACAAACCAATCTATGTTGGGATGTCAGTATTAGATTTATCAAAGCACTTGATGTATGATTGGTACTATAATACCCTAAAGAAAAGGTACGGAGATGACTGTACTTTATTATACACAGACACTGACAGTTTGCTGTTAGACATCAAAGCAAAAGATGTGTACAAAAACATGGCTGAAATGAAAGATGAGTATGAATTAAGTGATTATCCGCAAAACCATCCACTGCACGATGATACAAATAAAAAAGTAATAGGTAAAATGAAAGATGAATGTTCTGGTGTTCATATAGTTGAGTAAGTTGGATTAAGACCCAAGCTGTATTCTATTTTGAGAGTGGGTGAGCAGGTTATTAAGAAAGTAATAGGTAAAATGAAAGATGAATGTCCTGGTGTTCCTATAGTTGAGTATATTGGATTAAGACCCGAACTATATTCTAGAGCGGATGAGCTAAGATCCGGACTATATTCTATTTTGAAAGCGGATGAGGAGATTATTAAGAAAGCAATAGGTAAAACGAAAGATGAATGTACTGGTGTTCCTACAGTTGAGGATGTTGGATTAAGATCCGAACAAGATTCTATTTTGAGAGTGAATGAGCAGATTATTAAGAAAGCAAAGGGTGTAAAAAAATATGTAATCGAAAAACATATAAACTTTGAGAACTACAAGGATGCATTGTTTGGCAAGAAAAAATACACCCATGAATGAATATGATACGCTCAATAAAGCATGAGATATATGGTATAAAAGTAAACAAAGTAACACTGTCACCATTTTACTCTAAAAGATACATAGCACCAGACGGTATCACGACATACGCGTTTGGGTATCAGCAGGAACAATAAGTAGTTCTTCTTTGACAAATCCTCTCTGTGGTGCTCCTTTCAAATAAAATACTCTTATACCTTGCGTCACCATATAACTTTTAATCTTGTGAAAATCTACACTCCACAATGGATCAGTTGCTCTGCGTCTTCCACCTTCTTGTTCCCCGGGTTGATATAAATATCTCACACTGGCATTCATACAGATAGGATCTTCTTTTAATGTTTTTGTTTCAACAGGCTTTTTTGTCTCCGCATTTATTGTTTGACAACTTCTGGTAATCTCTTCACCCACTCTCTGTTGCGTTTTTGTGAATCTATTTCCTTAGCATACTGATAGCCAAACAATCTTTCAGCTAATGTTCTGTTAAATCTTTCCACTATAGCTTGGTATCTGTGTATCTCTGTTCTGCCTCGTCTGATATTTACTTTATGTTTCGCCGTCAACTGCGATACTGCACCCATGAATTCTCTGCCTGGATCAACTTGTAATAACTTTGGATATTTCAGATGCCGACTGTATATTTTCTCAAATGCTTTGGCAACTTCTTTACTATTCTTGGAAGTCAGTGGCTCTGCTTCTTTGTATCTACTTGCAATATCAACAACAGTCAATGCATATGTATATGTCTTGCGGCCACGACCAAAGCCGAAAGTGTCATGCGGCAGAAATAACAAATCAGCTTGATGCACTCCATTCTTAGTAGAAACATCAAACCTGGGTCTAACTATTTTCTTTTGTGCGGGTAAATAAATCTGCCACACAGCTTGTTTTTTTAAAAATTCTAATGCCTGTTTCTCACTGACACCAGCCTCTTTTGCCAATTTTTTAACTGCTGAGTAACCTCTCCAAAATCCTTTTGGGCTGTAATAAATCTTTTCCATTTGTTTTTACTAAAGATTAAAATTTATATAACTATAAAGAAAAAAATAGAAATCACTACTGCACGATTTAATGAACTGCTCGAAGAGCAAAATCAGTATAGCACAAAGAAATGGACAGACTTAGAAAAGAATAAAATATACATTATTACAGATACAAAAAATAATAGATACTCAATATGGTCCATCCATGGTATTGACATTATTAGACAACGGTGAAGTATGGGCGCCTGGTCATCTCAAAGATAAAATAGAGCAGACAAATGCTAAACCACCATATTATATTCGACCACTTGGATTGAAACCATGTATGAACAACAACATAAATAAGTATCATGCATATGACTTTGTCATTCCAAAGTAATTATAGTTTCTTAAAAAAATATTATGAAATCAATTTATACGCCACAAATCCAGTTGCAGTCATGCCCACCACAATAAACATAATCTCTCTATTCTGTTGATCCGCAGACGGTGTATAGAAATCACTCAACTTAGGCTCTGGTTCCAAAAGCAACTGTTTTTCAGTTATGTAATAATACTGCTTCATAGCCTGGTCCACATCACCAAATGTCTGCTCTGCATGATGCTCCTTCTGCAGTTGCTTATTAATAAAATCTAATCTCTCTGTTCTTTTTTTATTCCACGCCGCTTGTGCTGCTTCCAATTGTTCCACGGCTTTTCATGTCTTTGTCTTTCCTCATCTGAATGACTTCCCATTTTTGAAAACAGATAATTTGAACCGCTAAATGCCAATGCGTTTGTTAATGCGCCACCGATCTCATTGCTACTGCGCTCGCCATTTTTTTATATATTTTTTTTTAATTACTTCATAATATCCGTAGGAATAATACCTTGCTTAACCAACGTATCCCTCGTGATCGTTGCTAACAGTATATCCACGGACAGCATCCCAATATCTCCCATATTAAAATCCACTTTAGGTGCTGGTCTTTTTAGTAGTTTTCTGCCAATCTCAGAATATCCAATAGTTAGAAGTGTTTCCACTCCAGCGTGATACAACATATTTACAATTTGTTTTCGTCAGTACTTGTTGCCATTTTTTTTATATGATTATTTTTTAAATAAATTATTAAAAATCAAACTGATCTTTTGGTAGAGTGGCAACAAGTCGTGCAGCAACAGGTTGTGTAGCAACAACCGATTTCCTGTTATAGATATACAGCCCCAACCCAGCAATGCCTAATAAAACCACACACGGTGGAATATAATTTTTGTATACGTTTATTTTGATTTTCTCTGGTTCCTCTTCACCTATTGTTATTTTTGTTATTTCATTTGCATCTTGCTTTGCATCTCTTGCATCCTGTGCATCTATCTGAAGCAAACGCTTTGCCTTCCTTGCCGCTGCTCCCTTTTTCCCAGTCTCTCTTCGTTTTGGATGTTTTACATTTTGTTGTTTAACAGGTTGTGTATCAACCTCAACAGGTTGATCAACTTCACTCTCTTGGTTCCCCATCATTTATATTATCTATATTTTTATTTTTATTAAAATCAATATGTCTAACAGTTGCCAGTATTGCTGTAAATGGCGCTAAGCACATCCCATACCTGTAATACAACTCACAACAAGCACTTGTTAAAGCATGATTAATAAATGGGTCTTCCTCCAAATCTTCTATCAGTTTTGGTGGATTGATTACATTGAAATATTTTGATACTCCCATCACATACAAGTTAATAAAAGAATTGCCTATAGTCTTGGTCATACGTGCCCCAAGCCTTGCTTCATATCTGCAGTAAAGTTTGTTAATTTCATCCGGGGGCATGCTATCTATATTTGTGAGTTGTATGTCTCTACCCAAGTATTGACGGCTACCACCGCCAGCCACTACGGCTGATAATCTTTCTTTTTTTTTGTTTCTTGTTGCTTTTATTCATCTGTGAAACGTTCCACTTCCGGTATGATATATTGTAATAGTTCTTCCGCGTTCATTTTTATATTAATAATTTTATTTTTTATTTTTCTCTGTGAAATGACCCACACTGATTGTTTGGCGTGACGACCAGAGAATGCCAACTCTGACAACATATCTTTTTTCTTTGTTAATTCTTTTGTGGCGGAGCAATCATCAATGATGTATAATGTGGACTTGCCAGCATATTGTTTGAAAAATAAACGCAACAGTTCTTGTTGCATTTCTTTGCCGTTGCTAACGGGATTGACAATTGTTATTTTTTTATCTCTCGGGTGCCTTATATCATCTATCCAGGGTCTATTTGTATAAGCCTCGTTCCACTTTATAGTCGGACACAATATAATTATATTTTCAAAAACTCCAGCATACTCTTGTTCAAGTATGTCGAGAACAAACTCTGTTTTACCACAGCCTGTCTGACCACAGATAATGGCACTGTGTGGATATTTAGGATATTTAGTGTTGTACTTCTTTGAATCTTGCATCTTCGAAATTGATTTTCGCATCTTGTATTATATATATATAAATATTTAAAGGTTGATCTGCTTCTGCTTTTTTATTTATTAGTATCTTTATGCCATCACTGCCGTTTTCTATTGTTCTTCCACTGCCGTGTAATAAATTGTCATCGCGTGTTCTAAGGTCAAGCCACAAAGCATATGATTTTGTCAGATAGCTCTCAAGAGAAACATTGGTAAAGTATAAGTCCTTCGCCACTATGTCTGTCTCTTTGTTTCTTTTTGATGTTAAGCCAAAATATTTGTTGATTTCCTCCCAATGTTGATATGCCCTCATGCCCTGAATATACAACTGATTTGGTACGCCTTCTAGTGTCATTTGAACATGTTCAATCTTTGGGTTGTAATAGGATTCCGTGTCTGTTCTGTCTGGGTGTTCAAACAGCATTAGAATACCTTTCATGCTCCGTGTTGGTACATTAATGTTGATATCCCAAAGGGTATCAGATTTATTCTTCATGATTTTTTTATATCGCAACACACGGTCATACATAAATACTATCTTACCATTGGTTTGCTGTCTTATTTGTCTAGCTAATTCAGCATCACTAACCTTATCAAATTCCAAGCAGATATTTGTTATTACATAAATGCATCAGCATCACTGCTTTTGATAACTTTGCTTTAATCGTTCAACGTTATTTCATAGTCTACCCTATCAGCAAACCCCGCTTGATAAAATGGCATATGACTTTCTAACTTTTCAAAGTCCAGTGGAATACAAAATCTATTTCCATAAGCTGCTGCCACAGCTTCATCCTCGGCGTCTGAGGAAGCATCATCTGCACCAACTCTATGTTTTAGCATGCTTGCTTTACCAATACCTTGGTAAGCCATGTTTACTCGTTCGGTAGGGCTTTTCCATAAATCTACATAACAATGATATATATCACTGTCGTGTATTGTCATGACGTCATTGCCACTTATTTTTATTGTCTTTTTCTTCACAATTGCTCTACCCAGATTCTGCTATATAGTAGCGTTGGGGTTTTTGCTGCTTTTAAGTTCTATTTCAAAGGCAAGACGAGCAGTACGTGGAACTATCACATCATTAGTACTTAGATTGGAATATCACACATGCAGTTCCTGTTTTTAGTCTATTGTTGACAGATTATTAGTTATTACTACACTTGTGCGGATGCCATTGACAACATAATACTCTCTTAGTTTTCTATAAGGGTTGAGTTTGTTTCCGTAAGTTGACATTGTTTTTATTTTTTGAATGTATTTTTTAAAATTAAATAAAATAAACAATGGCTGAGGGTGGATTTGAGTTTGACACGTTCGATGTTGGAGATGAGGATAACCTTATAAGTAGTATGCTGCGTGATGAAGAATCAGAATTTATACAACCTGGCTCAGATTTCCAGAGACAAATTGTAAATAAAAATAACTATATTGATCAGCTTCAAGGGGAAGATAAAACAGAAGAACAGCTTACACAAAAAAAGTTGTTAGTAGATCAATTTTTTACTGAAGTTAATGCTGAGATCAGCGGAATTGATTACAAAAATGATTTCAAAGTGGCCGAAGACAAAAACGGTAGAACAATGTTATATGCAGTTTGGTTGGGGACGGATGATGTTCCACTTACCTATTATAAGGGAAATAACCCAAACGAACCAATCAAATTTTATACACTGGACACTCTAAATCGAAAATATGGCGTTGACTTCGTGAAAAATAATTAAAAAATGTATGATTATTTAGTTCCACGTGAAAGACTGGCTCGGGGTAGGGCAGAAATAGCAGCCTTAACGAGGACAAGAGATACCATCGCTGCAGAAAATATACCAATGCAAACGTGTTCAACAACTGAAGATGAACAAAATATAGTAGATGCTGTAAATACAATTGAGAGTGATCTGAGTAATATAATAGATAACTCATCCTAAAATTGCTGTTCAACCAGAAGGTCTAACACTGCGAGAGATACGAGGTTTAGATAAGAGATTGCAAAGCTTCCGTGGAGAACTTACTAATAATCTCTCAAAGCTCACTGAGCTTGACAAAGACCTAACGAAACAAAAACAAAAATTAGAACAAGCTAAGACTGATGATGATGAATTTCAGATAAAAAGAATTAGCAATCGCATCAAAAACCTTGAAGATGAAAGAAGTGCGCGACTTGAAGCGGCGAGTGAAAACAAAGAAGCATTACGCAGTCAAATAAACAGGATAAAAGAAACTATAAATAAAGTGTTAAAAGAAGACACAACATTGGGTGAGAGAATAAAAACATTATTCAGAGAGCAAGGTATTACTATTGTAGGTATTTTGACTGCGTTTGGTATGATTATTGGGGTTTTAGTTGAGGCCATTATTCCTACAACAGGTGGAGGGACAACACCTGCACCTAAACCTGATCCGTCAAGTGTAAAAGACTGGATAAAAAAACAACTAAGTAATCTTGGTAAACTTCTCGCTAATTTAGCTGAAAAAGCTGCTGCAGCACTTCCAGGAGTTATTGGTGCAATAGTATCATGGCTTTTATCTGCAACAGGTAAAGTTATTAATTGGTTTGGTAACAATCTATGGGCACTACTTGTGTTTGTGTCCGGATTATTATATGTGGCAGTCAAAGAGTGGTTCAGTAAATCTCGTAAATAAGTAATGCAGCAAGACCTATTACTATAGTACCAACAATTATAGATGTTTTGTTATCTTCGTGTTCAATCGCTATTTTTTTCATCTCTTGTTGATGCTCCACACTTTTATGTATCAATGATTTATCAAAGTCCGGCAGAAATTTCTTTGTTGTGGTGCCTTGAAAAGGTTGACATTTTTTTGGTGGTACTGGTTTTACATTCACATCATTATTCAATCCTAATGCTTGCGCATCGGTTGCTATTACAATTTCATTATTGTAGTCTTGTATTTTACCGATTCTCAATTCCATATCACTCGGAGACATGTACAATCCACTTCCATAGACAATATTTACTTTACTTCTTGCATATTTTAGAGTGGTTTCATATCTTGAAATTTGACTGGGCAAGTCAATGGGGCTGTTTATTGCGTCCTGTACATTTGCCAGAAATTGTTTTTGAGCATCAAATGCCGTTCCAGTTCCAAGTATATCTGTTCTTGTTTGTGATTGTGAGCCAAGAATTGCCCAGCAGTATGTTCTTATGCTGTCATTAATGCGTTCTACTCCAGCTCTTGTAAATCCCACAGAATTATCTAGCATAAAAGTAGACCAGCTGTTGACTGCTTCAGGTCCTTGTGCAATGTAATCAATGTGGTATTGTGTATCACTTTTATAGTCTATAAAACTCATCGTTTTGTTGTCGTATACAGAATTTATCAAAGAATGATAACCAATATTTGTCCAGTAATTATAAATTGTTCCTAGACCATCATTATAGCTTTGTTTCTGTCTCCAGTCAGCATATATATCAACGTTAAACTCCTTGCATATTCTCTCGTATGCGTTTCGGTTATATGTGTTATTAAACGCATTCCAATTTGAGTCTTGCGGCATTGCTACACTCATCTCAAATAATAATTATTCTTCTAACTTGGTAATAGACATGAAATCGAAATAACGAACCAACCAGGAATTCAGCTTTCAGATGATTGTTGAAATCAATACCACATCCAGTTGTCGCGCACCAAATAGCAAAATTCAACTGGTTCTGCCAAAACAACACCCAGTCTGTTCCCCAGCGTTGGACTATAGTATCTGATTTGACGTATGGGAGTTTGTATTTTTCAAAGACATTGGGGAATGATGCTTTAAAGCCTTTACCGTTTGATGTAATGACTATGTTTTGATTTATTATATCTATTACTTTTTTGCTAAAAGTCTTGAATTGTAGTGAGCATCTGAGCTATATTTGAATTCTTTAGAAATCATTTTTATTTTTTATATATATTAAAAAAAATGTTTCATACAATTTCAAACATAGACAACTCTATTAATTTACAACAGTATATCGATAATAGAGATGGAACTAAGCGCGTTGGATAAAAAAGTTTTACATACACTATCGGTTGGTATAATATTATTCATAGGTCCATAAAAAAAAGTACCAAACCAAACATATCGTATACCAGATGGACTCTATGACTTTCAACAGTTGGCAAATATATTTGAAGCGCTGTTTATTACCCTAACCGTTGATGCGAAGAATGGTATAGCATCTTTAGAGACGTCAACAGAGATACGATTATCAAGCGGTCTTTCAAAAATGCTGGGATTCGAGGAAAGAGGGTGTGTGGTGGAAGGTACTCATATTGGAAAACAGTCAATTGATTTAGCTCCTTATAAACAGCTATATGTTCATCTGGAACAAGTTAATACGAGTAGTAATTATTTCAATGCTGTGCCAAGCACTATTATAGGGGTTATACCTGTGGTAAATAAGCAGTTTGGGGATATTGTATATACACGTTTTATCCTGAATATCACTGTCTTTCAAATGGTACAATTACTGAATTGAAAATAGAAGTCAGAGATGAGCATGGCAACAAGATAGATAATCACGGTTTGCCTATGAGTTGCGTTTTGGAATTTATTTAAAATTATATATGGTTTTTTATAAAAAAATCAATGAGTATATTTGGGGCAACAAAACCTGTGGGAAAAAAAAGATTTGGAGACTTTAAAAAATAATGTTCAAGATTTACATAGGCGAGTTGGGCCTATTGTTAACTAATTCAAACAAATACAGATAAAGTTGATAATCTTAAATATGGGATTATAACAATATTTGCGGAGGCTAAGGGTCCACTTGTATTAAATAGAGTACTCTCATTTGGTAATGGCGGAGCAGAAACAAATGTGGGGTATGTAATGACACGCCGTGGGCGTATTATGGGAATAGGTTTAGCAAGTGAACGATTAGTTGGTGACGTGTCTGTAGTAGTCTCTGTTAATGATGTTGAAAAGCCAAATTATGGTATAACGCGCAACCACGATAACTTTGATAGACCTTTGGATATTATTGCTGGTTCTGTCATTAGCTGTGTATGCAAGATTGCCAACGCTACCGCTATAAATACGGTGGCGTCGTTATTAACTGAATTAATTTAATTTTTTATTATTAAATTAAAAAAATAAAGCAACCGACAGCACTAAGTTTATATCCTGAGTTGCCAGTCGAAGACGGACAGAATTATAGATTACATAAGATTTCAGAGATTGAACAGAAGTTAATTACAGAGCGAGACACACGCAAGTCTCTTTATAAAAAATATAAACGTGGTATTAATATCACAGATGGAATTGACACTACCTTAATATCCGCAGGTGTTATTATGGCTGGGATTGGATTTATTGTTCCAGTTTTTTACCTTTGGAAATAGCAGCAATAGTATGTGGAGCTACATGTGTTTGTATTAATTTTATCAGAAGCAAGCTTAATTCAAAAGCTCAAAAACATTATGAAAAAATACTTTGGCAGAGTCTAAGTTGAATAGCATAAAAAAATTGATATCAAAAGCATTGAGTGATGCCAGGGAGTACGTCATATGACGTACTCCCTGGTGATGCACAGATATCTGAGCAAGAGTTTAAGTTGATTTTGGATGAGTTAGATAAATATTATAGTTTGAAACAGGACACCAAAAAGAAAGCTGAAATAAGTGAAGTTCAAAAAAAAGAACTAGTGGAACAGGGAAAAAAGGAAGCAATGGCAACCTTACAAAATAGTCTAAAAAGTGTGTGATTTATTGTTTTAGTAATGTGTTTGAGTATGATCCACCACCTTTGTATTCAAGCTCGGAGAATCAAATTATATGATTTTCTATAAGAAAATCATATTTTACTCATTTCGTGTTTATTCGTTTATTTGGGTGTAAATTTAATAACAAATCAACTTTTATTAAAAAATCTCAGAATATAACTCTGGCTCAGTTTATTTCAGCACCTTGTGGTAGGAGTTTTTTATATATGTGTATTTTGGGTGTTTACGGCTGTAAAACTGAGGGCACCGAGGGCACCGAAGTTTTACAGCCGTAACCCCAAAATACATATATATCTTTTATCACGTTTATCAT